>JAEUWQ010000852.1:0-16642 GCA_018524765.1 Podaxis sp. AQ799166
ATTTCTTTCAATGACCCATAGTGCTATGTATAACTGACCACTGAGAGGATGGTGGTGGTTACTGGAAAAGGAAGGTGACCCGCCTTTGGTTCTCTTGAGTATGACCATTGGCCCAAAATATCTGGGCTTTGTTTTACTGCCAACATTGTGATCATACCGTGAGTTCCTGACTAAGATGAGAGAACCAGGTGAGAAGTCAAAATCGCAGATTATATTTGAATACTTCTCATTGAAGTGACGGATTGAGTTGAAGTGGGCTTTGATGATGAGTTCCTTGACTTTCGCAAGGTCTTGGGACCATTTCTGAAGCTGGATGGCTCAGATAGTGATGAGTTCAGTTGAGGAAAGCAGTTTGGTTAAGGCAGGAGCTAGGTAGGTCACTTCTGTGAGATCGAAGGGGAGGAGAGGCTCAAGGCCATGTGCGAGGTAGTATGGCGAGTATCCCATCGATTTCTGAATCAAAATTCATTCCACCCAGAATACTGAGGGCACAGCCATTGCCCAATGATGTCCTTCTCCTGCTGCTGCTTTTACCAGCAACTCTCTAACATCAAAGTGTCTCTGCTCAATGGGGCCATTTGCATGCGAGTTGTAAGGTGAGATCTGGATGTGGTTAATCTTGTAACATTGCGAAAGGAAGTCTGCAGCTTGGATGAAGGCAGGGCCATTGTCAGTAACAATTTCTTCAAGTGCACCCCACCTGCACAGTAGGTCTTCAAATATGAACATTCCAAGTGTTCACACATTTTCAAGATGGAGCATATGCCATTCCAGATAAGAAGAGAGAGAGCAGCAGGTGTGCACAATGTATCAAAACCCATTTGACTTAGGCATGAACATTGTGTCGATGTATGCCTTTCTGAAGAGGTTGAGCAGAGTAGGGACAGTTGGAGGGATGAGGAAGTGATGTGAGAGCCATGTCTGACACTCATGACACATCTTAACGAACCATTTGACATCTTGTTCAAGTTGCAGCCACCAAAACTGTTCCAGAAGTCGAATGTGAACTGTAAATATGCCCTTGTGTCCCATTTCATCATGAGCCTGCTGTATGAGCTCGTAGTGGTGCTCTTCAGGCACAACGAGCTTGTGCTTCATCTTCAAGTCCTTCTTCCAAAGTCGACTGTCGCATATGAAAAATTTGGCTGCATATTGAAGGAAACATTTGAAGGTGTCATCTGTGAGATCTGGGAGTCATTTGGGTTCAGTGAGAAAGGCCTTGACATGTTCAAGCTCAAGGTCACAAGCTTTTGCCTTATCGGAGCAAGGAATGATGGGAGAGGGTGGTGGTATGAGAGCCAGCCCTTCGTTCATGAAAATTTCAATGTGGAGAGTATTAGGGGAATGAGAGGAGAGTGGGTTTCATGCTAGCTGTCATAGAGTTGTGCGAGTTGGTGCGATATTGTTTAGGATTTTGATAGCAAATGTGTTGGACCTCCAGATCCACCATGAGTCATCTTGTATGTTCGTTCGCAGGGAAGATAAGTGGTGTGGCTGATGAAGCAAAAGGGAGAAGGCATTGGCCTTGTCTATCCATTCTTCATAGTCATCATCTATTTCTGGGTCTTCTGGACCCCGAGGGTGTCGAGATAAGCCGTCTGGACCATGCTTGTTGCCTGGGATGTGTCTGAGGTGAAAGTCAAAGAGTAAGATCACAGATATCCAATGGCTAACTGAAGCTGACAGTTGAATGTCAGGATTGTTGATCATGCCTTTGATATATTTTGCATCAACCTCAACCACCAGATTCCTAACTCCTATAATCCAAATCCATACATCCTTCAATGCTCTAAATAGTCTGAACAGCTCAAGTTTAGCTTGAGAGTAATGAGATTCTCGGTTGTTAAGTGTTATTGAACCAAATCTTGAGGGGTACTGCTTCCCATCATCTCTGAGTTGCTGTAGGATATATCTGACTGCAATTTGTGATGTGTCAACTCCTAAGATGACCTCGTTGTCATTAGTATAATCAATAGCGTGAATGCATGGTGAATTTTTGGCCAAATCCTTCAACTTGTTCATAGCAGCCATTTCTTCGTCTCCAAAGTGAAATTCTACTCCTTTCTTTGTTAGTCTGACCAGTGGCCTTGCAATCGCAGTGAAGTTGTGGATGAATATACAAATCATTCTGAGAGTGCTGAGAAAGCCTTGCACTTCAGTAAGGTTTGCACATGGGGGCCAGTTGACAATTTTCTGGATTCTGGATGTGTCTGGCAGTCTTCCCTCATAGGTGCAAAGGTGTCTGACAACAACTGCAGAGGGCATGCAGATGCAAGATTTGAGGGCTGAAAAGGTGCCACCAGCATGCTTGATGCACTGAATAATCTGGTTGATATTTTGTAAGTGCTCCCAAACAAACTGTCAAATCTCTGGGTTTTCAGGGATTGTCTCAAAGCTGTCCATTGTTTTGTAGCATGTTTTTGGGCCTTTGACTGGTACATCATCAACGAAGGGCACAGCTATGTTGGGGATTTCGTCTTGAAGCAGGAATGTGAGGTCACCATGTTGGATTTGCATTGAATTTGTGTAACCCATGGGAATGGAAGTGAGTTGAAGGGTGCCGAGAGGTGTTTGGAAGGTGGTGAGGTCCCGAGACTCAGGTGCGAGAGCTTGCTGGTCGAAGCCTACAAACAAATCAAATATACCATAGCATCCTCGACTGCCGAATGACTCAGCATAGGTTTCAACAATAGGCAGTACTCCTGAGTCCTTGATGGTAACAGCATTAAGAGGTTGTAGATCATGTATGAGGCAGAGGGATTTGCTGTCCTTTTTGAGGACACAAAACCATTGTGAGTGATATGATGAGCTTGATGGTTCATAAATGCCAGCTGCTATTTTGGCCTTGATGATATTGATGACTTGGTGGAAGATGCCAGGGGGAATGGGAATATTGTGCAGGACCCAGGGAATGTGCTCAATAGTCAGAATCATGATTGGATTGAAGTAATCACTGGAAAATTTGCCCTTCTCATCTTCAGTCCAGGCGAACCCAAACTGCTGGAGGAGGATCAGATGATGAGCAAGCTTCTCTTCTTCTGGCCAGAGGAAGCTGTTGGGGTTGATATTCATGGATTGCATTCATTTGAGAGTATACCGAGTGCTGGGGCTGAAGTCTGGGGGGTGAGTGGGGAGTAGTGGTATAGATTCAAGCAGGTCACAGGGAATTCGGCGGACGATGCAAAAGTTTTCTGGTAGGGTAGTGGCAACTGGTTTGATCCAATTGGCAACTTTCTTGTAGGCATACTTGGAAGCTTGTGTGTTAAGGACGGCAAGTTCTTGGAGGTCAAGTTCATATATTGCTTGAGGCTTGTAGATCGGGTTGAAAGGGGCATTAGTGAACGCTATAGGAGAAATCATAGAGCATGACAGGTGTGAGACAGAAAAGGAAATTTGTCACTGATGGGAATCAATTTGTGATGTAGCATCTCCTTGGTTGTGTTGAACTGAATCCTCAATATTCAAAAACCTTGGTTTGATTGTGCAGGCTTGTGGATGCGTGCCATGGTCAGTATGGTGAATGTCTCATTGGTATTCAGATTGAGGAGGGTGATATGTGAGTCACTGTTTGAATAATGATGGGTCTGGGCTTGGGTAAGAGTGAGGAATGGCCAACCAAGGAGCATTTCATATGGTGCATTCTTGATAACCTGGACTTGGAGGTAAAATGTACTGCCACTGATACACACAGGAAGGTCTCTCAACAATCCCATCATCATCTCCTTGGTCACATTAGCTGATTCCATCAGGATGGTATGGTCCCTTAACAACAGTAAGCCCAGTTTTTCCCAAACATCTCATTGCAGGCCAATGATCTGTGAACCTTCATTGAGTATAGCATCAACAGAGACCTTGCCATCGATCTCGAGCAGAATTGTATGCAATTCCTCCATGTGGTTGGTGATGACAAGAGGATTGGGTGAAGGGGAGTGATGATGTGTGAGGGCAGATGAGACACTTCCCAGACCAAGAGAAGCTTCTTCAATGGCAGAGGCAGTTGCTGAGGGGCTGGTGGGTATTCAGTGAGTTGTTACTTGTTCCTTAATGTGTTTTCTGACGTCAGGTGCTATAGCATAAAGCTCTCTTTGAGTGAGAGTGACTGTGCTGTCTAAGCTTTGCTGAATGATGTTTTGAACAGCCTTTGGATCCTCGATGGGTGACAAGAATCGATATTGTGGCTGACTCGAAGTAGGAGAAGGGGCAGGGGCTGGTTTTGGAGCCTGTCTCGTTTGTGAAGGTGGTTGGTTTGAGGGGTTGGTAGAAGCAGATGGGGATGAACCTGGTGTGTTCAAAGGTTGTTTGGGAGTAGCTGGTGAGTTCTTTGGCTTTGTGGCAGTTCCTATGTGTCTACGAATCTCATCTTGACGTTTCAAAGCCACTAGTGTGACTGCTTTGAGTGTCTTGAGTTCATCTTCATCTTGTGATGTGTATGATGTGGCATAGGGCATAGTGGACACAGGGGAAGTGCTAGGAGCAGAGGGGACCAGCTGAGGTGGTGGAACAACTTCAGGGATATTGGCCTGGGCACAAATAGGTTGAGATGAGTGCACTTGATGCCAATTGTCGATTTGTTCCTTCATGTTTTGACCAGGAGCTATCTGAGGTGATACGAGGGTGCCGTCTGGCATACAGATGTGATTAGTAGCATCTCGAATACATAGCCCTCATCGAATATACTTGTCAAGCATCTGGCAGCATCTGAAGATATGGTCTGGATCAGAGCAGAAGCTGCATGGCCAGGCAGGTCACTGTTGCTGAGGGTTTTGCTGCAGAGGAGCCTGGTATGGTGCTTGAGAAGTCTGAGAACTTGGGAGGCTGATCTTTCCAGCAAGGCAGTTGAGGAATGTGTCTGACATTAAGATCTGCTTGATGGAGGCCATGTCAAAGGTCTCACATGGTGCTGAGGTGAAATTTGAATATGGTGAAGCATGGTAATATGGCATGGTAATATGGCTGAGGTGGAGGGGGCAGTGAGGGCATGCCAAGTACATTGCCCATATTTTGTCCCTCAAGCAGGAATCATGCCACTTGCTCAACATCATTGATATCCCAGGGTTCATCCAATGGGTGAATGGGATCTTGCAGGTGAAGTTGGGTGTGCAGCTGATTTCGAAATTTGATGTGAAAACCATTCATGAAAAGCTTGTTTTGCTTGCGATGTGAAATGAGGTTTCAGTTCAAGAGCCAGCTAGCCCAGGTGAGGAAATTGCAGTAATACTCCCCAAACTGGAAGCAGTCTCACATTGGGTTGGATGCATGACATTCGACAAACAGCTCAAGGTCAGTGACATTAAAACGAGCATTGTCTTCAGCTCCCGGGTACATGGCAGTGATCTCCTCTTTGAAGTGGATCCAATCATCCCCTGATGCTGATGGGCGACTGGCCCATGCATTGTAATTGACTCCATCAAGATAGTGAAGGGTATGGCAAATCAGGCCACGATTGTTGAGGTTACATTCACAACCGAGGAGTTCTATTTCCTCGAAGAAGCATTGGAGCGATCTTGGGTGACTGTTGAATTTTGGTGCTGAAGTGCCATAGCAAGATGGCATGGTGTGAGGCTGGGGGTATTGATGAATGACATTCTGTTGTGGTTGTGGGGGAGGATTTGCTCCAGCAGGTGGATTGAACTGAGCTGGAACAAACCCAGGCAGGGCCTGGTTGCCTTGAATAGGGAAGTGCTGGGCATGATATGCAGGTGGGCCACTGGCATTACCTGGGGTGGCCTGGGGTTGAGCTGGAGCTTGTTGATTGCCAGGGGGATTGGCTGGTTGATTGGCATTGGCCATGAGATCATCAAGATGAAATGAAAAGTCAGAGTTGGTGGTGGAAGGGGAACTGAAAGAGAAAAATTCTTCTGCAGTAGTAAGGGTGTCAAACAAGAAACTGTGGGGATTGTGAAGTGCAAGAGCAATTTCATGGGCAAGATTACAAGGAATTTTGAGCACAAAATTTGGTTTCAAAGCCCCCTCACAGTGGGCTCCAGTTGAAGAGATAAGACCTCCATTAGAGGTTTTAGAGAAAGCGAGCACAGTCGAATCCAATGACCACTGGACTTCGTAACTGAACTACAAGAAGTAGGGGCCCAAAAACTGAAAATAAAATGAAAATAAAAAAAAATATAAAAAGTCGGTGGAACTTGTGGGTGAACTTTGGACGGCAAGGTGGAGGTCAAATACAGGTGTGCAATTCACTACCTAGAATACATGGCAAGCTTTTCTTTATATATGAGTAAAACTACAAATCTGAATGGGAATCTCGAGGTGAAAGGGCATAGATGAGGCGAAATGGAACATAATTAAGCTGAAACTGGCCGAGGAATGTAGTAAAACAATAAACCATAGAGATTTAAGGAAGTGTGAAGGTGAAACAGATGATATACAATATCAAATGCAGAGCAAGAAGGTGAGAGTGAAATGGAGAAGGCATAGGCTGAGATGCGAGTGAGATTTCACAAGACAAGACTACTTGAATACCACTACAAATAAGACAATAAGTGAGGATAGGATCATGGGACTGGTGGCAATGGAAGAAATGTAGAAATGTATACACATAGGCACAACGACAATAAGATTCAGAAACTTGAATAGTGGGACCCAAAAGTGGTGATGGGTGGCTTGATGATGGGTGCTCCGACAAGGTTCATTCCACAATTTGGATTAGTGAGAGAGTGATGTGAGGTTGCCATTTTCATGAGCAACTGATCGTCAGTCTCTACAGCAACAAGGCAGGCTTTGTATTGAACAACGTTTCCAGCCACATCCTTCTTCGCTTTGAATACCCATTTACAGCTGACTATGTTGACACCGATTGGTGGATCAATGAGTTCCCATGTTCCTGCTTCTCCCAACATCTTCAGCTCTTCTTCCATCGCCTTCTTCCATAACTCCCAATCCACTCTTCCCATGGCATCCTTCAGACTTGTTGGCTCCAATGCCTCCATGTCCTCAGTCTCTGCTACAAATGCCCAGACTTCTTCCCAATCTGTTTTTTCAGCAACCATAATGGCTCACCCCTCAAGAATATCACAGGCCTTGGGACTAGGGTTCTGATTTCGACATGGACACTTGGGCTCTTCTGGTACATGCAGATGATTGTTGCTGGGAGGTTCTGGTAGCACATCAGGTGCAAAATCTTCAAGGGGTGGGTCTTGAGCATCATCAGTATCTGGAGGGTCTGGCTCTGCAATGGGTGATGAGACACTTTGATCCACAGGAGTAGTTGAGGTATTCAAGGTGAGTGTGCAGTTGCTTCTGGTCTCACTAGCTGATACATCTTGCTCCCCCTCAAGACTAACGTGACTGCTGTCAATGAAACAGAAGTTCCACTCAATACTGACAATGCTGGTGTCAGGGAACCAGATCCAGGAGCTGTTGCTCTCAGAGTCATACCCCAGCCAACGCCCTCTCTTTGCATGTTCATCCCATTTATCACTGCTATCATCATGCACCCATACTTCTTCCCCCCACTCACAAAGGCTACCAAGATTCAGCTGTTTGCCATATAACACCTCAAAGGGAGTTTTGTTAGTGAGTGCTTTTGTCCCTGTGCAGTTCATCAGCCACACTGTGTGTGCTGCTGCATCTGCCCACAGGTACCTGGGTATGGGGTGTCCATATAACTATGCCTGACCACGTTTGACAATTGTGCAATTTTGCTGCTCTGCTACACCATTGTGTTGTGGGGTGTCATGCACAGTGAGTTTAGATTCTGTACCCTGGGACCTAAGGTGCTGATGAAACTCAGCAGATGTGTACTCACCTCCTCTGTCAGAGTGTAGGGACTTAATGCACATGCCAAACTGGGTTTCACACCAAGCCTCAAAATTCTTGTATGCAGTGAAAACTTCCAATTTCTTTTCAAGAAAATCAATGTGAGTCCAGCAGGAGTAATCATCTGTGAAGGTGATGTAGTAACAATGGCCTTTCTTGGTTGCAGTTTGTGCAGGACCCCATACATCCGAGTGAACTTCCTCACCCACAGCCTTCACTCTCTCCCCCTCTCACTCCTTCACAATGGGTAGACATGTTGCTTTCGTGTATGCACAGGCATCACAGAAGAAGTCTGCTGGACCGCTATCATCCAACTTCAATCCTGTGACCAGGCCATCACAGACTAGCTGTCTAGCAGACTCAGCTGATATATGGCCAAGGTGACAGTGTAGCAGATCTAGGGTGAGTGGCTCCCCAACAGTGTTCACCTCTGTCAGAACCTCATGGACTATCTTGTACAGTCTGTCTGTTTTGATTTTTGGGAACCTCTGCCACACAAGTACCACCTGGATCACAAATAATGCATTTCCCATTGGAGAAAGTGACTGAGAAACTGGCTTCATCTAGATGGCTGATAGATATGAGTGTGTAGCCAACCTCAGGCAAATATAAGACTTCAGTAAGTCACAGTTTAGACATATTGATACCATTTGGCAGATCAATGACTACCTCCCCTTTACCAGTTGCACAGAAATTTTTCTGATTTGCAGCTTGGAGGGGGTGAGGGGCTGTGGCCTCAAAATTCATGAATACGTCACAGTAGGGGGTAATATGATGTGATGCACCTGAGTTGAAAAGCTCAACTCACACCTCTGACTTCTGGGCATCTTGAACATGGCTGACTTGATCAGTTGTCGCAGGTTCAGAAACAGTTGTGCATTCACTTGCATATTCCTTCATGTAATCAATATTGGTTTTGTCAAACTCATCATTGGTCACATCAAAGAAATCCTCTTCGACTTCGCCAATATCTATGCAGACAGGGATCAGCACAGGGATTGAATGGGTGTTCTCAACATCTTCAAAAGAGAAGGCTACATCATTGTCTACAATGTTTGCACTGGCTGCAGGTTGAGACAGACCACTCACCTGTTTCTCCTTCTTCTGAGGGCACACTCTCTTCATGTGTGGTCCTCTGCATTCCCAACATGGTCCCTTGCCTTTCTCCTTCCCCTTGCCCTTGCCCTTCCCCTTATTTGCAGACTCAACTGCCATAGTGTCATCACTATTTGTTGTCCCATCTCCCTTCCCATTTCCCTTCAAGCAAGTTGACTGGATCCAATCATACTCATTGCTGATAACAACAATCAGCAAGTCTGGATCAATGGTCTCACCTTGAAGGGTTGCAGACGTGAGCTGACCTGACATGAAGCTCAAGAGCAACCAAGGTAACAATTGTATAATGGTGCTTTGGTAGTCATTGTTGTTGATGGAAACACCCATGGCATTGAGTTTGGCACAACAGGCTCTCAAGGTATTGAGAAAAGTGCATACATTTCCATCTTTTGGACACCAAGAGGACAGGAAATCACAACAAAGTTGGGTCTGGGAGAAGGCCCCCTTATAGGTATATTCCTTCACTACTGTTGTCCACATCTTCACAACCATTGATTGACTGGCAGCTATCATCAGGGTTGAGTTGGGCAATTGTTGGGCCAGGAGTGATTTCGCAATGCTCTCACATTGGTCCCATTTGGCAATCTCAGTCAGAGTACCAAGTAGGATTTGGGAAGCTGGGGGGCTGGCAGCTGTGGAAGCTGCTGTGGTTGAAGATTTCATCTTGCTAGGAGACAGTGGGGATGCTGGAGAAACAGATACAGAGGGGACTTGTTGTGACAGCTGGACCTTACTTCTGTCAAAGTGCTCCCACAGGCCTTTACCCTAAATGGCCATCTGGAAATGCAACTGGAATATAGCCCAGTTCACTCCTGACTGTTCTAACATGAGCACAGTGGAAGGTAGCATGTCATTGACAGTGGTAGACATATTGGCATGGATTCAAATGGCAGTAAACTGTACTTGTTTAACAGTGGGTGGGGCCCATAACCTGTAAACAATATAGACTCAGTCGCTTGTTGACAGTACAAGGGCCATATTATATACCTGTAAACAATATAGACTATGAGTGATAAGTAAGAGATATTGAGGATGTTGAGTGGCAGCTTACCTCAGTTGCTTGTTGACAGTACAAGGGCTGAGGCAAATGCACTTCTACTGTACATATATAAACTACCATATAGGAGGCTAACTAGGAGAAAAAAAATCTATCTACTATGTCATACTAAGTCCATAATCTAATGTCTTGTCAGCCATGTTGTTCCTGGTCTAGTGCCTGACTCAGTATGCACTTGTGTTCCAACAGAGAGGGTGTCTTGGAATGGGCATATGGCCAGCAAACAGGGAGTTCTTGAGAAAGAGCACAAGGGAGAGAGGGGACTAGCTGGTATAAAAGAACTCACAGTGAGGTAGAAACCATCAATGGGACCTGAGCACTTGGAAAGGCTGATAGGTTGACAAGACCCTGCCCAGACAAAGCTTCTCCAAGTGGAGCAAAGCTCACAATGGCAAGGTGGGCAAGAAGGTTGTAGACCATCAATCTCCCAATAGACTCACTCTGCTCACAAATGTGTTAAATGCTTCAGTTAAATAGAGGATGGATGGTTGCAAGAAATTGAATGTTTATGATAAAATACTGAGTGTCAATGTTGTAGTGAGGCCACCTCAGTCTGTAAGGAGGCCTGGTACATATCCACAGATCATACCACAGGAGACTTCTCATGTACTAACAGATGTTACATTCAGAATATTGGCCTTATACTACAAGGTCAATACTACATTAAATAATGAACTGATGTATGAAAGAATACAAACAAGACAAATTCAGACACTTGAGATACACATGAGCACTAAGGGTATATTCTGTACCTGAAAGAATATAAATAAGACAAACTATAGTAGTCATCAATAAGAGAAGAATATGAACAGGTAAGATAATACTCACTTCAGACACTTGAAATATGCATGAGTGCTGAAGCAAAATACATGGTATATTATATATTTTATATTGCTGGTAAAAAGGTTATTGAAAATAGACAATAAGCTCACTAAATAACAAAGTAATCACATAGGCACATAAAAGGGGGAAAGAAAAACATTTGTGAAATGCACCTATAGGTCCAAGCAGCCAGTGCTTTGACCTGTACTATTTCTTTGGTATGAGTTTGTCATCCCAATACTCTCTCTCAAACCACAATGAGGCCAAGTTCATGAGCAAAGTGCTTGACCTTTGGAGAAAGAAGTGTTTTCATGAAGACATTGGCTGTCATGTCCTCTGTAGGACAATAGACAAGTTTGATTTCCCCCTCCTCAATAATCTATCAAATAAGATGGTAGCACACATCAATATGCTTTGTGTGAGCAGGATATTAATAGTCCTTTGTGAGGGGCTGATAGTGGATTTATTGTCTGAGAAGAGAGTGGCAGTGGAGTGAATGGACTCAAAGACCTGCATAATAAGTGAGTGAAGCCAAAATGCTTCTTTGGCAGTGTGAGTAGCACCAATGTACTCATATTCTGTGGCTGAAAGTGTTTGAGCTTGTGCAGCACTATGTGCCATAGATAGCATAAAAATTTGGAATGATACCAGAGGTCTGAGTCAGAATACACTGTTAAGAACTGACTCCAGATGGGGGCAGACCATGGGCAGCCAAGGGCAGATGCATGCAGATATGGGGTTGAGGCCTTGGCTTCAACTTATGTGTTGTGCCCCTCTGATACCATGGTGGCCTCACTTGACCAGCTATGGACTCAAGCAGATGAGTGGACAGAGATCAGATGAAGACAGGACAAGCCCAGACCAAGGAGCAGACTTGTAGCAGACAAGCAGGAGAGAGGAGAAAGATATAAGTTGATATTCTGACTGAGGAGTACAAACAGTAGTGATCCTACTTATATACTAGTAGTCAGGATAAAGTCCAGAGAGTAGTAGTTAAGCAAGGAACAATAGTAACTACTCAAAGGAGAATACTAGAAACATGTGAACTGATAACTGCAGTGAAGATACCAGAATAAGGAGTCTCTCTGCAAAGTGTCTGGACATCCAAAAGGACAGGGGCAGAAGTGAAACATCAGATAATGGAAAAAAAACAAGATAAGCAGGAGATAATCAAGGGTAAAGGGAAAAGCCATGGATAAATGGAAAAACACAAGATAATCAGATAAGAAGATCTGATAAGGAAAATAATGGAAAGAACAGGGATGGATAAAAGTATTTGCAAGGAGAAAGGTCCAACAGAAAAGGAGAAAGGTTAAACTGAATATGATCCACAGAATCTGGGTTGTAACCAAGGCTCTAACAGTTTAATGGACATGAAGTGAAGTCTGTAACACAATGCCACTTGTGCTATTGACCATGGAGATTGAACTCAAATTTCAGGTAAGCAGCATGGCCTGTTCCAAGGTTTCTTCTTTGGCTAGTGGTGTTAGGGTGGTTCTTATCACTAGTCACCTATGCTTAAGCTAGGGGGTGGCTATCTCAGTAGATGGTTCACAAGTGCTAAGATCTACCAAGAAGGATGATGGTAAGTAGGTGGTGAGGCAAGTGTCCAGTTAAGCACAACTAGGGGTTGAACTTCTATCAATCAAGAATATGACCAATAGAGAGTTTACTACCACACTGATCATCAACTAATGTCAATCTCAAAGGTAAGAAAATATGAATGAGATTTAAGAATATTGGAAGCTTGTGCTTCCAGTACATGAGCAGCTATTTAAGTACTACAGTAGCAAGCAAAAGTATTGCACACCAGTCATGTGACCTTATCAGAGCCCTCTCCTTGTCATAGATTACTACTTATGTACCCCAAATAATTGCCATGAGGCTGTGAGACATGTAGGAAATATATGAAAGTGTAATATAAATCATGTTTCAGTACTGAGAGATGACAGTTTCACAATTATTACTGAGTTACATGTGCATTTCTTTTGATCATGCTCTGAGTGAGGTATTGTTCAGGTTATAAGTCTCTAGAACTTCATCTGTTTGACACAAAACTCTGCATATACAGCCTCTCTATCATGGTCTACATATCCCCCACCAAAGTAGCTTGCATTGCTCAGCTCAACACCCTCAGCTTCACTAATACCAATATTGCCCATAGAATAGGCCTCCATCACACCACTGTTGACCATCTCCTTGACCATTTCAAGAAAACCCATGATCCCTATTTTGTAAACCCCAAGACAGGTCACCCAAAAAAGCTGGAGGCCCAAGATGTTTGACTTGCAGCCAGGGAGCTTGCAAAAGCTGAGGCTGCAAATGTCACAGAGCTGCAGAAGAAGGCCTTACCTCAGGTCTCTTGCCACACAATTGCATACAACCTCTAGAAGTATGGACTTGTTTGCCAGGTCTGTAGGAGTTGTCCCTACATTTCTCCAGCCAATAAGGAGAAGTGCAGGCTCTGGGCCCTTGCCCATGCTGGTTGGACTGTTGATCAATGGAAGCAGGTTATTTTTAGCAATGAATGAAAGTTCCTCCTTTTCAAGTCAGATGGCTGTCAATATTGCTGGATTAGGCCTAGACAGGCCCTAGATGATCACTACATCAAAAAGACCATCAAACATGGGGGTGGAAAGATGATGGTATGGGGGTGCATTACTAGGAGGGGTATGGGATGGCTTCATAGGGTTGAGAGAATTATGCAGGGGCCAGATTATGTCAAGATCCTTGACAAACAGCTGCTTGGGACTATTAAGGACTGGAAACTGAAGCACACAGGGAAGGGGGCTGTGATTTTCCAATAAGACAATGACCTGAAGCACTGATCAAGGGTCACAGATGAGTAGTTCATCAAAAATAAACTCAATGTTCTTCCATGGCCACCTTCTAGTCCTGATATGAACATCATAGAGCATGTCTCGGATCAGTTAGATGCCCTTATCTGTGCTCATAACCCCCTCCCATGCAATGCTGAGGAGATGTGGATTGCCCTTCAGGAGGAATGGGCCAACTTTCCCCAACATGCTCTGGACACTCTTTTTGAGAGCATGCCTTGTTGTGTTGCTGCATTAGTGAAGGCTTGTGGTGGACATACTAAGTACTGAAGACCATTTGTCATTTCCTTTCCTTGTTCTCTTGTTATCTATATTGCATTATTTTCTAACAGTCATGATCATAAGTAATGCACATATATTTTCTTGTTCTTCTTTCATTTACTTCTTTGAGTTACTTGCATTATAGCTACCTGAGGTCAAATATATAATTTAGGTACATGATGTGTTCAAATGAAGTACATTTCAATTAATTAAAAGTGGATTCACAATGAGTAGAGAACAGAATGTGTGTCATGTGACCAGTGTGCAATACTTTTGCTTGCTACTGTACATCTAAGGTCCCAATCAGGAAACTATGATGACATAGTACTAAGTCCAAAAGTCAATCAGAGATACATAACTATGGAGCAGAGACAAGATAAGAATAGAAACAGACTAAGAGCTAGGAATAGGTCAAAGTGCAAGAATAGTTCAAGATGAGTTGCTAGAGAAACAGAGGAGGAAAGAGACAAGGAGTAATACTTAAAGATATGTCCATACATCCTGATTGATAGACAGAAGGTGTACACTATAAATCCAGGTCTGAGTGAAGTTGTCCATTAGAGGAATCAGAGGTGAAGGAGTCAGGAGATGAGGTGGAGGAGGGAACCATGAAGTTCCCAATGAGTGGGAGGGAGACTTGTTACAAGGGTGAAGATGTATGAACACTTAACAGTAAACTTAGTAACACAAGGTTATTTGGTAACACACATTAAGATTAGACTCAGCTAACCTATAAGTACAGGTGGTACATATACACAGGTCTGATTATCTACTAAAGGAAGTAGATCGAATCCTGCACAGATGTTGAAAAGGCATAAAGGGCATAGGGCATAAAGCATAGGTGGGAAAGCATATGGCATAGACATGCATAGAAGAACATATAAAAGGTAAGCAAAGAAAGTCTGCAAGAGTGAACATAATTGATGCAACATGAATATGACAGAAAGGTAGAAAAGTGTACCATGTCCAAATATAAAGCAGAGCATCTAAAGATAGAAGAGATAAGTTTGCATCATTACAAATTGTCATCACAAGGAAAATAGACTCTGTGGAACCTGCATGTTTCATCAATCTTTTCACACATCTTCCAATTGAGTGGTTGCCAATGATACTAGTGTTTACATACAGAATGGAAAAACACATAATAAATATCTGGAGTTCATAATATAATTATCAATGAACTCCATCTACAGGAAATCATTCTTTGAGTATTCTGTCTGTATGAACCTACTTACCCGCAACTTCAACTGAACTCAACTCCTCCAAAGACCACAACACACAACTATAAACACCCTTCTGATATTGAACTGTCTACTCCCAACAAAAAGCCACCTGTGGAGCTGATAAGTACCACTCTTGACAGTGTCAACTGGGATGTCTAGATGTTCCCCTCCTCCCTCAATTGCCAGAGCTGGAGCAATTCCTCCTCTACGTTGAAATCACATGAAATCTGTCTTTAATTACAGCAAGGTTGGAATGCTGATACATAGGCTTCGCCGAATCTTACTTCGGGGGATCAGGTGCTGTGTACCGGGTCGTAATTCGCGATTCTCGGACTTGCACGGAATTCCAGAGGCGAAATTGCCCAAGTTGAGCAAGATTGATTCTCAGCAGTTTGAGAAGCATATTTACCCCTCTTTTGGTGAGTGGCATGGTCATAATGATGAGGGTTGCTTGAGGTAAGGGGCGGTCAGGCTGGTTGATCTTGTTTCAGCGACGAGCTGGACGTTGGAGGACACGAGGAGAAACTGTAAGGTTGGGATCAATCAGCAAAGAGCCTTCTCAAGTATTGTCAGATTGCCTTCGGCAATGATCAACAACGAAAGAATTACGTCGATGTCCGACATTGTCGCAACATCCTGACATCAGCCATACCATGCAGCTAATCTCTGTTAAGAATAGATTGCCTGATTAGACCTATCCGAGTGTCGAAGAAATTTACTCCGAATCCGGCACGAACTGATACCCATTTTCTCGCTGCGTCGCGTAGAACCTCAGTCCTGCCAACTTCTCCCCAGATGCATCCTTGAGTGTACAGTACACGTTGTCACCAGGAACAACGGGGCCGACGCCAGACGGTGTACCAGTCAACAGAAGGTCACCTTCCTGCTCATCGAGAATAGCATAAGCGCTGGCCAAGCAGAAAGAAGGAAGTCATACCTCGAGTTTCATGATAGACGAAACATGTTCAATAAGCTGTGGGATCTTGAAGATCATATCTCCAGTAGAGCCGTCTTGCTTTATCTCGTCATTGATCTACGTCACACACGTCATTTCTATGGTGTTTCTGGCATTCGTGGTCAGACGTACAGCAAGGGTAAGTCGCAAGTTGTGGGGATCATCGACATCTCCCTTTGGGATCCAACCTCTGTAAATTGTGGGAGGAACCTGTTGGTCATCCTCGCTGTTTGCCCGAACAGGGAACGTACGAAACAGGAGTAAAGGTGTCGAAGCCCTTCGCCGCAGTCCACGGCAGACCGGCTTTGCGTACCCTTTCTTGAAGGTTGCGAGCTGTCATGTCCACTGCTAATGCTGGTGGGCTTTTAGCTAAGGGGGTAGAGGGAATGAGTATGAAGGCGCACCATAACCAGAAACGTGAGACATGGCTTGGGAGGCTGGGATGTTCCTCCCAGGTCGACCAATGACGACGCCGAGTTCAACTATGCAGCGTAATAACGCAACAAGAACGGTAGAGGTCGCAATCGGTTGTAGAACCCACAGTCCACTACGTGAGGCGCACCTTCATGATGCGCTATAATTCCCTTCGGGATTTCGA
>JAEUWQ010000723.1:0-91676 GCA_018524765.1 Podaxis sp. AQ799166
TCAAATTGGGACGCTTCGAATTGCATCCGAGCTGAGATCATTTTCTCGATCAACTTACCGAGAGTATTAAGAAGGACGATGGGATGGAACATCTTCGGAGTGGAGTAATGCGGTTTGTTGGGTTTAGGGATAATGACAGAAGTGGAGTGTTTGAAGTGTTCCGGCCATATGGAGAACTCTACACATTTGGATGCGAAGAGGAGGAAGTTTGTTCTGAAGACGTCATTCGACATGAGGTGTTTGATATGGGCCCATGACAAATGGTCTGGACCCGGGGCAGATGCATTAGCACAGGGGTTAAGGGCGTCGAAAAGCTCAGCGCTAGAAAAGGGAAGCCATGGGCGTTCTGGATGGGCGTTAAAGGACTCAATGGCACTGAGGTCCACGTGTCGATCAGAGGCGGAGTTGTAGGAAGAGTCCAGCGCATGCCAGAGGTCCTCCAGTTCATCGCAGCTCTTCCCGTTGTAAGTGATGGATTGGGAGGGAGGGAGATTACGCTTGCCGATCCAGGACATGAGGTCCCAGGGGCGCCGGTTTTCTTCTGCTATGTCTTTAATCTTCTTGTCGAAGAATGTTCACTTTGCCTGGCGTGTGGTACGACGGAATTTAGTCCAATTTGACTTGGACTTGTGGGTTTGGAATGCTCGTAGGGCTGTTGAGCATTGTTGGTTCCACCAGGGTTTGGATTTGGCGCAAATTCGAACAAGTTTGGCGTTATTTTGCCATTCTTGGGAGATGATGAGAGACATAGTGTTGGCATATGAAGAAACATCATCGCTAGAGTTGAAGCGAGTTGGGATGGCTTGAAGGTGGACGCCCACCGAGTATAAAAAGGCAGCTTCTTCTTCAGAGTCGCGTGGTATAGTGAGTTTCTCGATGAAGGGTTGGAAGGGGGAAGGGATAGGAAGGGATGTAAGGAGGGGACGGTGGTCTGACCGGATTTGCCAGTCTTCACAAACAGTGTGGACTGGGCTTGGGCAGAGTGGGTCATCTATTATGAAAATGAGATCAATGACCGATGGATGCTTGGTCTCGTCAAACGGAACATGGGTATACTTGACCTCTGAGGGCGTAGAGAGAGTAAGGTTGGCAGAGTTCATGATATCGACGACGAGGTTGGCTCGTGCCGTGTGATGGTGAACATGAGGGTCCCACTCGGGGGAGTGGGAGTTGAAGTCTCCTCCCGCACAGACTAAGTTGTTAGGAAGGAGGTGGGATCGTGATTCAAGGTAGGTTAAAGAAGAATCGTCGGATGGGTCAAGGTAACAGTTGAGAAAGAAAATCTTCCTTGGGAAGGATAAAGAAATTAGTTGGAAATCAGGAGAAGTGATTATACTAGGGTGAGAGGTTGGCATAAGCACATCGCACGATCTGCGAATGAAGGTGGCCGTTCGGGGCCGTTCCTCATCCGAGATGAAGATACGCCAATTGGGGTTATATGGCGTGCCTTTGTAGGGGACTCCTTCAGAGTTCTTGGTAGAGGGAATATTGCGAATTATGCTGAAAGGCGGTTCTTGAATACATAAAATGAGGATATTCTTAAATTGAGGATCGTTTAATAACGCCTCGACAGTGTCCTTAGAGTGATGAACGTTAAAAAAGAGAATGGGGAGATCATTAATAAATGTGGTGCTGTTAAGAGGTCCTTTAGACATTAACAGCACCAGAATTGAAGTCGCGACGGTTCTTTTCAGCCTTAGCCTCACAGAGCTTATTTTGGATCCACTCCCGATCAAATCGGTGGCGGAAGAAAGGACATTTGTCTGAGTTCACGTGATGGTCCTTGGAATCACATGACAGGCATTGGAAGGAGGTCACATGAGGACACTCCGTGATGTTAGCGGGGGTGGGTGGACGAGGGTTGGGTCCAGGTTTGCCGCGGCAGCAGAAACCGTCACAGCGGTGGTTGTCTGTATGATGAGGGTCTCCGCAGATCGCACACCTGGGGTTGCGAGCTCTGCAGAGATGTGTGGGGTGACCCCACCTCCAGCAACGGTTGCATAGAGGGGAGGCAGTGCGCATGGTGGCGCCTCGGAAGGTGCACACCCTGTTCTCAAAAAGGAGGGTGTGGTTGATGAGTAGCTTCGCCCTCGTCGCGGATTGTGAGTCCCAGAGGTCGAAGAATAGAATGGCGGAGTCGGAGTGGGGAGATATGCGATGGAAGCGAGGTTTACCAACGAGATGTTGGATCATCTCGTGGTAGGGTGAGGATTCGATGACTTCTTTGAAGTCGTCAGATGTGTGGGGAGTGCCGTCGGGGCGGAAGTATGGGAGGTTCGTCAGTTTGACAAAGGATTTGGACATGGGCAATGATGGGACGATGGAATCCCTTATTTCAGATGTCGCAAAGGCGGACCGGTTAGAGTCTGCGATACCTTTCTTAATGATGAGGAGTTCCTCATCAGTCGCAACCTGGTTGGTAGAGAGCCATAGAGTCCTGTCATTAGACTTGACCGACTCAATTTTGAGGAGGAACCCTTTCTGGTACAGGGCGTTATTGCAACACCTCACTACAAGGTCGAGAGAAGTGATCATGATGGGTTTGAACATGTCGTTATAAGGGACAACAATGTTCTTGCGTGATGGGCCCTGAGTGGCCTTGGGGGAATTGGATGGGCGAGGAGAGGGAGAAGATTTAAGGGCGGGTGATTTGATATCACCAGTATTGCGGAGGAAATTGATAATGTCAACTGGTGACATCGAAGGGAACTGGTTTTGAAGAGCCGCATATTTCTGCAGTTCTTCAACTTTGAGAGGGGTTTGAGAACCCGCCCTGGAATATGACGACCTCTGAGTGGAGGGGGAAGGCGCAGCAGATCTATATTGCGGCTTGGTAGCCTTGTTAACAGGAGGGGGGGTGGCAGAGGGGGGAGAAGGGCGAGGAGGAGGGGGGGAGTGGGATTCCTTGGGGGGGAAGGCAGGCGCCATGATAGGCTTACGCTGAACAGGGGCGGCTACCGTTTTGCGAGGCGCCCGGCGACGGTTGACCGTGGACCAGCCACTGGGGTTAGGGTTGGCTTTTTCCTGGCTGGATGGACCAGGAGCAGCAGGGACGGTGGGTTGAGAAGGAGGAGGGGGAGGGAGCATGTCAGCATCAACAATAGAAGTTGAAGACTCACCAGGTTTGTTAGGGTCGGTAGGAGGAAGATGTGAGAGGGCGATTGCGTGAGCAGTGTCCCGTTCGAGTTGCAAATCTGAGCCCTGGAGTATCCCAGAGGCGTCAGGAGTGGGAATAGGGGAAGAGCCCTGGAGAATCCCAGAGGCGTCTTTGGGGGAAGGGGAGGACACTGCCAGTGCCTTTTCAGCCCGATGTTCTTGATGATGCCCTGTTGACATGGGCATGGGAGTGGGGGAGAGAGTATGAGAAGGGGGGAACTGCATAGACATGAAGTCGTACAGTCTGAGGTGTCAGTCGCCGAAGGGTACAGACATGTTACACAGTTGTTCAGAATGCGCAACAGTTTGAAAGATATGAATGAGGTGGGGAACACCCTCAAAGGAGGATAGATTGCCTGATTCAGCCCACCTTCCTAACCAGGAAGAAATGAAGCTTAATAAAGAATTGAGGCAATTAAGCCCCATGATGTCATTAGTGTCGCTGGTATCGATCATTGCGATGCCATCGCCAAGTGTTTCACAGACGGATGACCAATCCGTTCCATGGGTTGGCTGCGCTTCACCATGAGGCTGCACAGTAGGTGGTTGAGAGGGGGAAGAGAAAGTTGGAATAGCAGGGAGGGGGTCTGATGGTTGAGACTCATCCCAAGCAGCACCAGGAGTGGGTGGGGCAAAGCTGTGAGAAGCGGCAATGGCTTGAGCTGGAGATAGCATCCTATGGGATGAAGGAGCTATTTCTGGAGATAGGTCGATCCCTTCTCGAGCCGGCGGGAGGGATGGAGCAATGGATTTAGGTGTAGAGGTTCCTTGAGAGGCCTCTTGATTGTTGTTGCCTTCTTCCTCTTCAGCAGAGGAGACGGAAGCCACATCGTCATCTTCTCGTAATTTCATACTCTTTTCAAGGCGATTGGAAAGAGAGTGGTCAGTGGAGTAGGAGCGTTTCGCTCCAATAGAGGGAGATGGTGAAGGAGGCTTGCAAATGAAGTTTTCAGAAACCTGGAAATCGTTGAATAGAGGGACTGAAGCCTCTCGAGGAATAGTCGGGTTGGGCGCTAGACTGGCGCTAGAGCAACGACAACGAGTAACACCAGAGTAGATGGAGTTGGCGGTTTTTTTGAGGCCTCCAAGGATACCGCTAGAATCCTTAGAGTCTTTCATAGTGATTTAGAACTGGTTTCTTTATTCCTTGTGCTACGAATAACTGTGCCACTGAAACGGTAGTGGTAGTTACTGAGAAAGGAAGGTGGATTCTGACTGCTCAGTTAGCAATGTGGTACACCTGTGTGAAACAGTTCAGGTAGTGCTGTCTGGGATTGGTTCTGGGGTTGATGGTTGAGTCGAATGATATGATGGTGGTTCGATAGTCCGGAATCATTGCAGCGGGTTCGAGGGTTCAGACTCTCTGGTAACCATCTGCTTGGCTGAAGGGAAGGTGGTTGAGGTAGTAGTTGAGTGAAGGGGTACCGTTGTAGTTGTGCGCTGACAATGGCTCAAATGGCATTCGAAAGCTCTGAGAAGTGCTTCAGCCTGGTCAATCTCTTGAGGGGAACCTGTCCAATGGAGGTGTAGACTCTGAGCTTGTTTGGCTTGCTGAAAGTGTTCTTCAAATTGTGCAAAGAGAGTGGGATGTTCAACGAAGGTGGGAAGGGTCTCAAACTGCCAGCTGTGCTGGAGCTTGTAGCAAAGAAGGATGTCAGTGTCTTGGTAGACACCAAGTGGAGATTCGGGAAGTTCTGCTTCGCCTTCTCATGAATAATGGAGGGTATAGTAGACTCCTAGTAGCTCTCGTTTTGTGTAAGATTTGCCATCGATAAGGATTATATTCTCTGTACTGCAGGTGTAGTTGTCGAGTCAGTTTCAAAAGTCACTCTCAGAGCAGGCTCTCTGAAAGAGGTTTTGAAGCTCTGTGAAACAGGAGTCAGAGAAGGGTCGGTAGGAAGGAGGAGGGAGTCGAGGATATGGATTGGATGGTGTACACCTAGTAATAGGCAGGGGTAGACGAGACGTGTTGGACAACAGTCTGGACAAAAGGTTGGAGGGTGCTCCACTGAAGTTATCTTGCAGGAGACTTTGGCCGAGGATGCTCCACTGAAATTATCTTGCAGGAGACTCGGGTCGACTCATAGCCACGAGGACGAAAGAGAAGGTAAGGAGTGGAAGTATAGCTTTATGATTCTGTTATGTAGAGACGGTTTCTACACATCGTCTCAGTGCGGAGAGATACTGTCCTAAGACACCCCAGCACTATTAGGTTCCTGAAGCGGAACACCCATCCGTTCTCTGGGGAGAACTAGAGGCTGGCTGGAAATCTCACAGGGACTGCCTAGGGAGAGATACAACTTGTAAGGTCACAGGCTACTCCGTAGGTTTAGCTGTTATGCCAGTTATCCTGTTGAGGCAGGTAGAGCTCTCACACAGCAAGAAGATAAAGTGGAAGACAGTCCTTGCTATTCTTGCGCTATGTACAAATGATCGTAAAGCTAAGTTCTACTTACTTTACGAGCTATCTAAATACGAAGGCAATTGCTATTCTACATGTCCTTAAGGAGAATCTTTGTAGTTACTTCAGTACTCTAAGTATAGAAGACCGAGCCCGAGGTAAGATGAGATCTACAGAAGGTAAGCTATTATTACATGACATATCACCGAGCCCGAGTGCTAAACATAGTGCTCCTTCGGAGAATCTGAGGTGAGACCGAAGTTGCAATAGAAGGTGGGTCAAGATGGACACTTGGAGTTGAGAAGCAGAAAGGCGGTCGACAAACAATGAGGCAGGATTGTGAGAGAAGTATAGATGGCGACGGAAACAAGAGGAGTGTAACAGTTATAGTGAGGCTGCTTCAGTCCGTAAAGAGGCCCGATATGTATCCGAAGATCGTATCAAAGGAGACTTCTTGTGTACTAATGGATAGATTACCTTTAAGCACTGACAGAGTCAACGCATCAAGATAACTATTACTTATAGTCGCACAATACGTCTACTCCTCAATAGAAAGACTTAGAGCAACTTAGAGAGTGATAGAGATATATAAGGCAACTTAATTTGTATCACTTATTGTTGATAAAGACTTCTATTCGAGTCTCCACCTAACCAAGTAGAAACAATGCCTTCTACTTGTTAGTGTCGATGACTTATATACTGGACAGTGTATCTAAATATATATCTACATTAGAACTTTCTGGAAGTTCTTAAGGTACCAAGGCTCGACTCGGAGATTGACTTGGAACAATAGAAGCATGATCCTACTAATTATAGTTCAATATAAAAAGTTCTTTATCAAAGAAGTCTTCTTTTCTAAAGATAGAATGAAAGCTTATCAATCCATCAAAGTCATATGACTTTTGATATTACATAAGCATAGTCGATGTAAGAAAGATTACAAGACAAATAAACTAAGGACTAAAGCTTTCAGATAAAACATGGAACAAATAGATTGAAAACATAATTAGTAAATGTATAGCAAACATTTACTATGTTCATAACACAATCCCTTTCCTATAGAAAATGTCCACATTTTCAACTACTATTCTACTGCTGATTACTAGGGAATACAGTCCTGATATCTAGTTTTTGTTGTTCTGTATTATAGTAGTATGCGGTGGTCGGATTTTGTATAGCGTTTGTATTCCTTTCTACTGGAGGCGGTAACTGAGCATTTGGTTGTCTGATTAGTGGATTTTGTCGTTGTCATTGTCCTAAAACTCCACCATTTTTCGTATATTGACAATGCTTCCAAATTGTAGTTGCAGGCATTTGTCGCATAGGTATAAGGTGTGGCAAAGGAGCGATGGGTGAATGAGGATGCTTCTCGCACTTCCAACTATAATGACCATTCCCATTACAGAACCTACAGGAATACTTCGGACATTGGTATCCCAGATGTCCTACTGACCTGCATTTCCAACATCCATTTTCGTACGCTCATTGAAGTGACGTAGGGAGTAGGGCGACTTTGTCGAGGGGAAGGGTTTGATTGATAACTTTCTGCTCCCAGTCAGGTATGTTGGCTATTGGGTTTTCGGACCTTCGAAGTTTGTCAATGACATGGTAGAGCGAAGGGAAGAGGGAGATGTCGGGTTGTTGTTGAAGAGGTAATTTCTCTTCAGTGATAAGTCCTTCATTAAGGAAGGGGTCAGTTCAATATGTAAAGTCAAACAGTCTTCCTTGAGGCGGTTGTGGAGGTGGAGTCGGTTCTCGATTAAGTGGTTCGGGAGTGGATGTTGGATCCATGATTCTAGGGATTGACTGAGGTGATACCTCACGTAGATAGGATAGGGTGAGTGTCGCCATTTGTTTTGTGAAACGGATGCGATATTCATCGCGATGTTTGGATGGGGTGTTGTATTCAGGGTTCTGAATATGGGTAGCAGCATTGTGGAGGTCGGTCCACTGTTCATGACCCTTGGAGGGTGGTTTGATCTTGGGAGTAGTGATCAGGATGACCCATGGGGCTAGAGGGTGATTTGGAGAAAGTGAATCGGGGGAAAGAAGGGTAGCCGGATCAATTTTGACGCGAAGGTTGCTGCTCATAATGTCAAGTGTGATAGATGGATAAATTTTAGCTAGCCTCATGTTGGATCAAACACAGTTGATTGTGTATATTTGTTATCTTACTAATCTACTACTTTGCTATAGTTAGACTAGTAATTGTTCTTCCTTATCTAATCAACTACTTGGCTTGTAGCTAATTAGTAATACTTCTAGTAATGTCCTTCGCCATCTATGTTGTAGATAGCCTCATCGTCGAAGTCAAATTCAAAATCAGCATCATAATCATCTGATAAGTAGGCGTATCTGGTTGAAGACGAGAAAGGATATTGTTTGTTACTGGAAGTTCTGGCAAATGTTGCATGAGGGTTTCCTCAAGTGTGACGATAGGCAGTAATTCTGGAAAATTGTTGGAGTCGACTGACTCATGGGTTGATGGTGGAAGTGGTGTGCTTCTTAGAAGCTCGCTTTGTGGGGCGGTAAGTGGGGCTGAGGGTAAAGGTAACCCAATTAAGTCCATTGGTGTGGGAAGTCAGCTCAGTTCCTGAGTGGTTGTTTGGCTTGGTGGCGGTGTCGGTAGGGGAGTTTGGAGGTGTGGGTATTCCAGTATCCAATTTGGTACCATTGTGTAAGTTGCTGGTGGTGATGGGCAGTTGTCCTCAAATGATTGAGGTGATCCTGTCATCTTCAAGTTGCTCCAATTTTTCCAAGGTGGTTGCAGGTAAGTTCCTTTGATCAATGCCTGAATAAGGATTTCTGGAGCAAAACTTGGAAAAGTGTCCAGGGGTGGAACACTTGCAGTGGACACAGTAGTACATTTCGCACTGTGTCTGGAAATGGCCCACTCAACTACATAAGTGGCAGGGTCAGTTTCAGGGTTGTATATCTGGAAGACGTATGGTGGGAGTTTCTCGAGGGTGTCGACCATTTTCCGAAGTTGGCTTAGTCAGATGATTGTTACCATCTTTAGCCAATTCATCAGATTTGGGAGATTCCGGCAAAGGAGCAGTAGATGGTCGAGTTGTGAGTTCTCAGGGGCGGCTAGGACATGGTGTAAATCTGTCTGGAGCTGGCTTACTGATTGCCGCAGGCTGTAGATAGAAGTCAGGCTCAATGGTCCTGATCTTCCAGATGATGTTCCCAATATAGGGACCTGCAGGGAGACTGCATGCCAGTTCACGAATAGAGGTGTCCAATTTCTTGGATTGTGCGATATAATGGCTTCGCACAGTAGCAAACTCATCAAGCACAAGCCTGATGGAGTTGCAAAGGTTAAGGAATTTATGATTCCTGCTGTAACCAGACATAAAGTCACGGGCTGTTCCCTCATGTAGAAAGATGCGTCGTAAGGCAGCAACTTCACTACTGGGTACTTCAGCTTGACCTGGTTGAGGTTGTGGTGAAGCTTGGCAGCTTGGGAGAGTCTTTCCCTTTGCCTCAGGCTTCGGAGAGGGAGGATTCGAGGTTGTAGAGAGGATGTTTTCATTGGTAGCAGAGGACATTGGTCTGAGGAATGTTAGGCAAGTTTCTTCTGTCTTTTATACTCCTGAAGTATTCGTTTTGCATTTTCTAAGTTTTCTTCAGGTTCCCATGAGTCCTCAGTTGGTCCATATCCTTTCCAATGTATCAGATATTCTAAGCATCTTCTTCGAATCCTGTGTTTCAAGATTGCTTCAACTTCATATTCTTCTTCTCCTGAGATGAGAATTGGTGGTGGATTAGTGTGGTGTTTTCCATAGATGTTATTCTCGACTACTGGTGTGAGAAGTGAAGCATGAAACTTGTTGTGAATCTTCCATTTTACAGGAAGTTTTAGTTCATAGGTAACAGGTGATGTTTGTCGTAGAATGGTGAAAGGTCCTTCTCTTCTTTGGTTTAACTTCTTTGAAGTGTATGGAAGAGGTAGATTTCAATTGTCTAACCAAACTTTGTCTCCAACCTTGAATGGATTCCACGGTTTGTTTTGTCTGGCAGCCATTACTTTTCGCATTTGTTCATGTGCTTCAAGTGCTGCTTCTCTCATTTGTTCTAAAGATAGAATCTTTTTGTTGATTGAAGGTACTTTAGATTCTTCTTCGTTTTCTAAGACTGCCTTAGGATTGTAGCCTAAGATTAATTCGTATGGTGTATTCGTTCTTCCTGCATGTGGTTTAGTATTGTGAACAAATTCAATCATGGGTAGTGCTCTTTTCCATGAATGTGGGTTCTTTGAAGTATAAACAGCTAGGTAGAATTCTATTTCTTGATTGTAGCATTCCGTTGTTCCGTCTGTTTGTGGGTGATAAGCAGTTGACATAGCTGGTTCTATATTTAGTTTCTTATAGAATTCTTGCATTGATTTGGCTGCAAATCTAGGGTCTTGATCTGAGATGACCTTTTGAGGTGTTCCATATTTGGAAAAGACTTTCTCAATTAGGATTTTGGCAATGTCATCAGAGGTTGCAGTTTTCTGAGTAGCTGTTAGGATTATCCCTTTCATAAGTCCATGGTCCACTATGGACAAAATAGCATCATATCTGTCATCTGGGGGTAGATCTGTGATGAGATCCATAGAAATTTGACTGAATGGACAGGTAGAAGTTGGTCCTTTGATTGGTTGTAGTGGTGGTTTTGTTGGATGTCGATTAATTTTGTATTGTTGACATGTTGGGCATCCTTTTACATAGTTGTGAACATAAGTGTTCATTCCTGGCCAATAAACTTCTTTTTGAAGTTTCTGTAATGTATCTCTTATTCCTGGATGTCCTGAAGTAGGATGGTCGTGTACAAATTGTAAAATTTTCTGTTTGATATCCGGATCATCAGGTATGACAATCTTATTTTGGAATCGGATGAAGTCTTTGTCATCTGATGTAAATTGGTCTTGCATGTGGATCTTTGATTTCTTCTTGACAATCTCTTGTTTTAGGTCTTCTGAAAGGAAGTTAATGAACTTTTCTGATGGGATGGCTATCAGATTTTCGTTGTCAGTTCCTTCAGGTACTAAATCCGGTCTTCTACTAAGTGCGTCTGCTAGTACATTTTGATTGCCTGGAAGATGTTTGATGACATAGTTAAATTTAGTCATGTATAGCATCCATCTTGCTTGTCGATGACTAAGTTGTTGTGGTTCTCACCATCTGATCAGGTTCTCATGATCAGACCATATGATTACTTGGTGTGCAGATCCTTCTAAGTAATGTCTCCATTCTTTTAATGCTTCAATAATAGCAAGGAATTCTCAGTTGGAAGTATGATAGTTCCTTTCGGCTTGGTTTAGTGCCTTAGAGAAGTATGCTACTGGATGTTTATCTCCATTTGAGTCTCTTTGTAGGAGTACTGCTCCAATAGCATATGCTGATGCATCACATTCTATTTCAAATGGTTGGTTTTCATCTACCATTGATAGAACGGGGCGTTGTAGGAATTGCTGTTTTAGAAGTTCGAATGCTTTCTGTGCTTCTGGATTCCATTCGAATTTCTTTGTTTTACGCATTAGTGCATGTAAGGGTTGTGCAATTTGGGCATAGTTTTTGATAAACTTTCTGTAGAAGTTACAAAAACCAATGAACTGTCAAACATTCTTTGCTGTTTGAGGAATAGGCCAATCCTCTATTCCTTTGAGTTTTATTGGATCCATTTCAATGGAATCTGGTTTGATTATGAAACCTAAGTATTCTAGATGTTGTTTTTCGAATTCGCATTTTTCTGTCTTTAGATAGAGATTGTTTTTGTCTAGAATTTCTAGAACCTTAATTGTATAGCGATCGAGTTCTTTGATAGTTTTAGCTGGGATAAGAATGTCATCCATATAGATGATAGTTTCTTCTCTAGACAGTGGTTCTTGGAAGAGATGATCCATCATAGATTGGAATGTAGCGGGTGAATTTGTCATGCCAAAGAACATGACTGTGGGTTCATATAAACCATTTGGGGTTCGAAAAGCTGCTTTCCATTTGTCTCCTTCTTGAATTCTGACATTGTTGTAGCCTAGACGAACGTCTAGTTTAGTGAAATATTTGGCTCCTTTAAGTTTATCCATTATTCTTGAGATGTTAGGAATTGGATGAGCATTCTTAATGGTGTGATCATTAAGATAGCGATAGTCTTGGCAAGGACGTAAATCTCCTCCTTTCTTTCCTACAAAGAAGAAAGATGAGGCCATTGGTGATTGTGATTTACGAATGTATCCCTTTCATAAATTTTCTTCGATAAATTTATCTAGTTCTTTGCGTTCTTGAGGTGTAAGGTGGTAGATAGGCATTCATTTTGGAATGAAGGTTTCATCAACTTCAATTTTATGATCCCAAGGACATCTTGGTGGCATTCTTTCTGATTTCTCTTTACTGAATACCTTGAGAAATTTATGGAATTTCTTTGGTACTACTTTTAAAGGATTAGATTCTTTCTTCTTGGTTTCTTCTGTTTTGTTATAAAGATCTTGAGAGGTGTTATGTTTAACATTTATCTCTAGATCTTCTTCATCGTCTTCTGAATCTATATATTGACTAAGGTTGATACTGTTAATCATCTGTTTAGATTTGTATTCAGTTAGTTGTATGGTTTGCGATTCTTCATCGCGCCATTTTAATGTTTTTTCTTTCCCAGTCTATGTCTGGGTTGTATTTTCATAACCATGATATACCTATAAATAGTTCTTTATAGCCTAGATTGATTATTTTTGGTTTTATATTCATGATCTTATCATTGATCTTGATTTTAATTTCGGCATAATGTGTTGTTTTTGTTCCTGAATTTCTTGATCTGTCTGCGTTATAAATATATTGTATCTTCTTGAGTGGCTTCTTAGTTAAATTTAGCCTTTTGACTAATTTTGGAGATATAAATTGGCCACTGGCTCCTGAATCTAATAATGCTTTGATTTTATGTGTTCCTTCAGATGTTAGTATTTCTGTTGGAATTAGTAGACATTTCCCTTTAGATGCATGAAGATCAACGATGTTAAGCTGATCTTCTGAGCTACTCAAAAATTTTCGTCTTGAGAAAATTCTTCCATTTGTTCATCTTCTATTCCATTTTTGATGGCATAGACCATAGCATTTGGATCAACTTGTCTTTTCTTTCTGGTGAAGGTTTTCTTTGGTTTTCCTTTGGATACAAAATTATTTCGCTTGTTCTTTGTGGTGTAATTTCTTCTAGATGGGCATTGTCTGTAGAAATGTCCTTTCTTCTTACAAAAGAAACATTCTCCATTTTTGATTGCTGTTCACTGCTTGTCAGTAAGTACATTGTTAATGAGGTGTGATATGGCGTCGCTTGGTGTTCTTTCACTGTTATGAATTCCTGGTTTGGGAGGTTGTATATCTTGTATGTCTTCTGATTCATTTTCTTCTTCTTCTTCATCAGAATCCTGCTCATATTCTCCATCAGAGAATCCGAGCTCGTTGAAGTAGTCGGCAAGATGATTGATGTCCATATCCCACTCGCTTCTCCTGTATTGAGGTAAGACTGGTTGGGAGGTGATATTTTGATAACGGGGTTGGATTCTGTAGCCTTTTGTTTTCCTTTGTCCTTTCTTCGTGTAGGAAATTCTTCCGTTGATTGCTGCTCTATACTTGCGTTGTTCCTGAACAATTCTATGGGCATTTCTTGCTGCATTCTTCCACTGTGTAATTGTGTCTGTGGTACTTCTAAGTGCTTCATGTCTGACAGTGGGGTCAAGTCCATTTGCAAAGTATGCCCAAAGGGCCACATTGTCTGTGAGTCCTGCTTGGGAAGCGAGGACTGAGAATTCTGAGATATATTCCTTGATATATCTGCCATGCTGCTGGAGGTTTCATAATGCCTGTTCAGCCTTGAATGTCTGTTGTACTGGGGCAAAAGACTGGTCGAGGTCACTTGTGAACTTGTCCCATGTTCATTAAGTTGCATCTCTCACATGCATTGAAAGATAATCTTGTCGCCATGCTGATGCTGCTCCATCGAGTAGAGCAAGGGTGTAGTTGACCTTTGTGGCATGGTCAGTGATGCCATAGGATTTGAAATATAGCTCAACGAGGGATTTCCAACTTCTGTACTGTATAGGGTCTCCATAGAACCTTGTAGGCTTTGGGTACTCAAAGTTGGTGTTCTGGTTCGTAGACATGGTGGCTCCTGGAGATTGTGGAGGTGAAGGGCTTCTTCTGTGATTCCCTGAACTTCCTGAAGTTGTTCTTCTTCTAGCTGAAGTTCCCGGATTTGTTCCCCAAGATCCACTAATTGACTGATAAGTTGTTGTTTGTGGTACTGCTGTTCTGGCCAAGGAAGAGAACTGATATCCAGTCCCTGGTATTGACTGAGCAGTTGTTGTTGGATTGCTAGAATATCTTTGCTCTTGAATAGATGATGAAGATTGGGGTTGCTTTCCTTTCGTTTGAGAGGAGAGATTGAATCTGGCAAGATCCTCGGTGACTTCTTTGACACTTGGTTGTCTTGAGACCTGTTGCAGTGTGTTAAGTGTTGCTGCGAGTCCTGCAAATCGGTTTTCAGTTTCAGGGTTTCTTTGAGCTTCGTCAGTTTGTTGCCGATCTTGTCTTGAAAAGTTTTCATATTGGACTTCTGCTGAATATTCTTTGTTGAGTCTTCTTTGGATTGAAGCTTCAAAGAAGTGGGGTTTATTTCTTGCGTCTTTGTAATACCACTCTCCTGTTGTGGGATCTTTGAAGACTTTTCCTCTTGTCGGGCTGTCGAATGTGATTGTTTTCGCAATTTTGAATTATCCAGTTTGGCAACTTTAGAAATTTCACTTCTAATAAATTTCCTTTCCCTTTCAACAACTGAGTGTCCACAGCAAAGCCTCTTCTCAGCAGTACTTTTAATGGAAATTTATATCCTGATAGATTATAGCTCTATCTAAGCATAATCACTTCTTTATCATGAGTGTGATTCCTTTCACTCGTCGAAATATCCTCCAGAATCAAAGTTCCATCAAGGAATTTCTTCTAGATTGTGGGACTACAATCCTCAACTAATCTGCACTAGTTGGCAATGCGCACCTACTCTCTTTCTAATGTTAACTTCAGAAACTAGGACCCAAAGTTAAAGCACTAGCTGCTCAAGTAGGGCTTCTTTCAGTGATCAATGCTGAGCAGCCGAGACAAGATAATGACTCCGTGCTACAGAGAAGGATCGTTTCTACTTAATGTTATAGTGAGGCCGCTTCGGTCTGTAAAGAGGCCTGATATGTATCCGAAGATCATATCAAAGGAGACTTCTCGTGTACTAACGGATAGATTACCTTTAAGCACTGACAGAGTCAACACGTCAAGATAACTATTACTTATAGTCGCACAATATGTCTACTCCTCAATAGAAAGACTTAGAGCAACTTAGAGAGCAATAGAGATATATAAGGCAACTTAATTTGTATCACTTATTGTTGATAAAGACTTCTATTCGAGTCTCCACCTAACCAAGTAGAAACAATGCCTTCTACTTGTTAGTGTCAATGACTTATATACTGGACAGTGTATCTAAATATATATCTACATTAGAACTTTCTGGAAGTTCTTAAGGTACCGAGGCTCGACTCAGAGATTGACTTGGAACAATAGAAGCATGATCCTACTAATTATAGTTCAATATAAAAAGTTCTTTATCAAAGAAGTCTTCTTTTCTAAAGATAGAATGAAAGCTTATCAATCCATCAAAGTCGTACGACTTTTGATATTACATAAGCATAGTCAATGTAAGAAAGATTACAAGACAAATAAACTAAGGGCTAAAGCTTTCAGATAAAACATGGAACAAATAGATTGAAAACATAATTAGTAAATGTATAGCGAACATTTACTATGTTCATAACAACCAGTGGATTGAGATCCTCTGTGAGAGACACTAGAAGACTGAGGTCCTGGGTGGATAACCCCAGATGAGTGAGGCTCTAGTAGAACTAGTCCCAGAAGTACCATATCCACTATAGTAAGAGTTACTGTTGGATATAGCAGTAGCTACCACAATAGATGCCAAGTAGAGAGAAATGAGGGAAAGCTTGAAACATATGCTGGACTGGGTTGTGAGTAAAAGTATATTGTCCAGTTCATGTTAAATACTCAAAGAACCAGAGCATCCTGTATGTTATAGAATAAGAAGCAATTCCTACAAGTTTCATTTCTATTTCTGCTTCATTAGTGTCCATGTGCTTTGAAAATAAAAAAATAAAATATCACTATCACTTTAGCAACAGTTAGTGGTTTTCAGGAGTGTCTTGTGATCATAATGGTCTTCCTGCAAATCCTGCTGAGAAATAACACTGATCCCAATCTAATGAAGGTGATGGTGAATCCAGGCTAAATGAGCAAAAATTTGGATTTGTACAGTATGGTTGTGAACACATGAACCAAAAGTTCATGTAAGTGTACACCTTGTCTGAAGGCCATAATAATTAACAGCAAGTTCATGAGATGTCAAAGACCAAGGGATAATCATAATTTTGTTGTATCTGTGAATGGGAGTTTCACTGCTCTTGGTGCTAACTTCAGGAGTATGGCAAGCATTGTCAAGTAGATCTATGAGCTGAAACATGCATTTTGGGACCCATCAACAATATAAACTACACCAGGCAGGAGGTATATATATAGAAAACTCACAAATACCAATCTGAAAATTCAAGAATATTTCCAGGCTCAGGGGAGGATAAAGATGAAGAATGCTAGGAGACACTGCAGAAATAGTTTAGAAAGTATGGAAATCAATACCTTGAAGATCTTTCAATTGTGGTGCTGGGTTGATAGAGTCTATGCTACTCCACTGCAAACTTTGCAGTGTAAAATGATCTTAGGTGGAATCTAGCACCTTTTGGCATGGCACCTACATTTTAATGTGCACTTAGACATAGAGAGATGGATAGAAAGAGCAAAAATAATAAAGGTCAGACAAGTTCATCAAGGGAAGTTGGTAAGGCACTACAGCCAGTATGCACAGAAATACACTCAGGGCCACTAGTGCACTATCACCATTATATACATAACTTAGTCACACTCACCTGCATAGCCACACAACTTTATTTTCTTCAACCCAAGTACTATAACCTTAACCTTGCTGGACTCAGAATCATACTACAGTATAGGTAGCTACCTTACTAGAATTCAGAATCACCAATCAGCAAGTCACATTACTGTGCCAAGGGAATTGTCATAGACTATGTGTATTAGATAATATAATGTGCACTACTATCACTATTACCAAGATACCTCTTTTCCTTAGTCAATCTTGTCTTTCTTTTTCAAGATCATCCTGTTTTTGGAGTGGCCTGTTCCCATGATTCTTAATAGGCTTTATTGGGTTCCTCACAGTCTGCCTACTCTCATCAACCTGATACTCATCTACTTCCTCAGTGCCAAGCTTTTTCAAAAAAAGGGGGGAGGGCATTTGCCTCTGCTCAACTATTGTTGTCATCTCACTTCAAATTCCCAATACTCACACATTGGGGAAAGTATTTGAACTATTTCTCAGATTTTCTCCCTACTTGAAACACTTTCTTTACTACTTCAAAATGTTACAGATACAAGTACATATACTAATCATCCTGAACTGTGACCCTTTTACAGTGGCAAGACATACTCCATAATTCCTTCACCTATATAACTAAACCTCTGAATAGCAGTGTCTCATTCAGTAGCACTTATGGTATAGAAGTGGTTGATCACTCTTGTGTTGTACAAGTGATAGAGTGGAATAGCCCTGCATTGTTGCTTCAGGAACATATAACCCTCAATTCTTTCACCAATGTAGCCAACTCTTTTAATAGCAGTTCTGAATTCAGATTCAGACATGGTATAGAAATAGTCATTGGATGGACCATGCCAAGCACAGTAGAGACCTACTGTTCTGGTAATCTACATGAGGAAAATAAGGCCAGTGTAGCCCTCCAAGTCATACCCAAAGGTTCTGATGGCTCTGGTTATCTTGGTGGTGTTGGTTGTGTAGAAGTGATCCATGACAGCTCCATTCCATGCACACCAGAACAGAATGGCACAGTTACATCCTGCAGTACAAGCAATTGCTTTTAGAACAACAGACATTAAAGTCAGTCTACCAGCCCAGAGGTATGGGGAATTTAGGTGTACCACATTGATGGGTGCAACAAAAGCTGCACAGAGGGCAACAAGAGAGAGAAGATGTATATTTGTATATATGAGTCTGAGTCTGAGTGTGAATCTTAGTGTTGTAGTTGAATGTTGAACACTGGGACCTGTTAGTAATTTGAGTAGTACACCTCCATGTATACTCCAACACTGAGCATTTAACAGTTATTGGTACAGGTGGCCAGTAGCAAGAATGTTAGAAATGCTGTTGAAGTTACTCCAATAAACTCAGTGTATGTTGGACTAATCAGCTTAGACAATTATTCAAAATGAACCTCCATACTAACTCACCATGATAGATGACTTTGAATGCTATTCTGTGCCTGCACTGGGTATTACCCTGGCATAATTTCCTGTCAAGGAGTATCAGGACAATAAGATTTTGACAGAAGGATGAAAATTACAACATACAAGAAAACCAGAACTAATATTGACATTCATAAACATGGACCACCTGGCAAGTTAGTATGATTTTAGTCATTTAGTCATGCACCTGAAATGAAAGGAAACCTCACCAGGGGATATGATGTGATTAGTAGCTTTGGCCTAAAGGCCACTACTGGGCAACATGTATATCATGACTGATTTAGATTCTTATGACAAGGAAATTGTTAATTATGTGTGATTCTCACAATGCACAATTGTCCCACCAGACTTCAGTAGTGAGAGCAAAGGCCAAGGCATAGTGCACATTCTTCATCTAGCCCTTATTGGTATCACCAGTGGATTGTTTCGGGGCCACTCCAACTCAACGAAGGATGGTGAGATTTATGATAGACAAGCAACGCCTCTGACAGCGTCTAAATCGTTTTCTTCTAGTGGTCAGTGGATGCTTAGTCGCAAGTATTTAGTGGCATTATGTCTATAATGTCCACTTGTTTCAATTCCGATTAGAGCATGTGACATCAAACGTACCGTAATTACTGAATATCAGCGTCTCTGTACTGGGCGTCCAATTCAAATAAGTGCATTTACTATGTATTCTAGTACCTCCAGCCACCGCCACCAGCGAAATTCTGCCCCTAGTCGATCTTGCCCTTCTTCCTCAACTGCTCTTCGTCCTCTTTTTGCAACTCGGCGTCAACCATCGCACCTCTGGATGGCTTATTCCCATGATCCATAGCCGGTTTCAATGGATCCTTCACGGTCCGCGTGTTCTCCTCGATCTGGAGTTCGCGTTTCTCTTCAGAACTTAGCTTGTTCGCAATAGTGCGCTGGTCTCTGTTTATTCGCTATCGTTAGTTTCCACTTTTCGAAAGTGATTGTTTGGCCGGTAAGAGGCGATGTGGAGGGAAGGTGGGAGAGGTAGGAGAGCAACGTACTTGGAATCGAGGTTGAAGTGCGCAGGACCGGGACCGTGTGCGAATCGCTCCCGTTGCTCCCTGGATCCTTCCTCAGGACGTGTGGTTTTGGGATATCTGTGAACCGGTAACAAGAAACGTTTAGGGTTTGCTAGAATTAGGGACAAGGGGGAAACGGCGCACCTCTGATCCCCAGCTTCATAAATGCGTGGATCTCCAACGTTAGACTGCATGGTGAGAGTTGTGTACCGGTCTGAAGAACTCGATAGCTGAACCAGCTTATGTACCCTTTGGCCATAACCACCGAGAGCTCTGAAACCACTTGTGACGTCATAGATCCACACTTCCATGACATCGTTTTTTTTTCTAGGAATTGTGTACCATTGGAGTTCTCTCTCTGATTGCTGTGGCTCTATTCGAGTGTGGGCATCAGTCGTCCTTGACTGGAGCAAAATTGATCCGCTTCGATGCAAGGCGTTACCAGGGTTCGAACCTGGGTTTCGGGAATGCTTGAAGAAATCAAAATCCCGAGTGATAACCACTACACTATAACGCCACATGCTTCCTTTATTTTCTACCTCTTTCCGTCCGCAATTTTCCGTCATTCACTTTCTCTGTTTGTGTCAATTCAACCTGGTTTCCAACCACATTTCATTTGAATGTCTTCACATCACTTCGTCCATCCGTATCACCACCCAGAGTATGCACCCCCAGTACTACGCGCACCTTCTCCTGCAAGTTCTGTGGGAACGACATACGGGCCTGACCAAACTTCATATTCGGATTCTGAACACCAGATTTCGCAAGCCGCATTTGAGAAGAAGTGGCTTGCAAAGTTGGACTTGGATAAGCCGAGGAAGGAGGAGGAAGAGGCTAATGAGAGTCCGTTGATTCCCAGGACGGAGAACAAGGACGAAGAGAATGGTGCGTTACCTGGTTCCTTGCAGGAACGCACTAAGATATTGACGAACGTTCATAGCTATGGTGGAGAAGATACTAAAGAACTTGCGAGCAAAGATTCAGCAGCTGGAAGAGGATGAGCTGTTTGAGCAGACGTTGTTGCGTGGCTCGCAGGTGGGATTGGAGACGCGTCCGTCGACGAACGATATCGACGCGTTGATGAAGAGTATGATGGGTAGTGGCATGGCTTTGACTGAGGGGCCGAGCAGCAAGATCTTTGGGCGTGCGGCTGACGAACCGTTGGCGGATGGTCCTTGGAATAACCACGATCGGGCTCAGGTATATGAGGGCAATTCTGCTGCGGGGATGGAAAGCATATTGGCAAATGTGACTACATCTTCAACGGTTGGGAAGCGGAACCGTAGCGGCAAATCTCGCAAGTTGAAGTAAAGTGACATAGCATAGGTGAGTTTGTGGTTATGGTACATTGAGATACTAAAGCACAAGCAGTGTGTCTCAGTCAGACAAGTCAGCATCCGAGAAATAATCAGGCAGTGCATCCTCAACCCTCTTGATAACCTCGTTAATGCTTCTCCTCGCCGCCTGCCTACAATCGTGATGCATATACGTCGCACTTCCCCACCTATCATAATCCTTGGACATTTGTTTCAATCTCCCAATCACGTCCGCAAGACCGAGGCCGAGCATCGCGTCGCTTCTTGACTTCTCCTTCCAGAATTCTAGCCAACTCTGCGTGCACCCATGCTGATGCCATGTTGCACCACACGAGATGGCGTGATCAAAATGAGGTGGCGTCCTGCGAAGTTCCTCCCACGTCTCGGTGAGGCGGTAATATCCTGCCAGCAGACGCAGTTGTTGCTGTGGTGTGAGGGATATGCGACCCTTGTCCTCCGCGTCCGACGCTGCATTGTTGGGGGTTAGTGTACCAGTTGTATCCGAGGCCAAGGAGGATTGAATAAGGGGTCCTTTGTGATAGACGTCGACACGTGGGCTCCGGACGATGATAGCCTTCTGCATGACCTCTAGGTATGCTACACCACGAAGTGTCCTCAAGCCGAGTTCATCTGCGAGCGTCATTGCAAGATATGCATACTGCACGGAACCAACCATCAAGTCCCGTAGGAGATGGATCATGGTGTTCAATAACCTTTCGTGATTACACAGCTGAGCGAGGCGGATCAGACGCGTGAGTTGCTCGGTATTCTCAATCTTGGGGTTGTAGGATGAAGGGGAGGGGACTAAGCTGGCGAAGGGAGCTGGATAGGACGGTGGTGGAAGGATAGGGGAGGGTTTTCGGTTGACATATTCCTGGATAGCATCGAGTGCCCATGTTTCTGTACTCTTGAATGCGTATTTGTTGGATATACGGGCAACGGCTACGAGTTGGTCGAGGTCGGCCGAAGGGCTCGTAACCACACTCAGTTCGGAGGGTCTGAGAGCACTAAGCGAGAGTACTACTAGTATGGAGAGCCGCGACAACGTACAGAGCGTAGAGGGTCCACAGAAAGTGCTTGAACTCTGCGGCACTGTCGCCTGTGAGGACAATGGGATTATCGTCCGAGGTGCCCTCCGCGGGAGCTTCCCCCGGAGGCAACGAGAACATGGTCTTGAAGCTTGACGAGTCCTTGCTGAGAACCGATCGGTGGACCTGGGGCGGGGATGAAGCAGTGTGTCAAGAGGTCAAGGAATATACGCACATTGAAGAGGACATCCTCGACGAGGAGGACGCAGCTGCCGTCGTCAAAGTAGTAGGTGTCGTCGCGTGAGGGCATGTGAGTGATTGCCTGGTACTTTTCTGGAGGGCCCGTGTTCTGGAAACTATCGCATCTGCCGCGTTTGCGGGACAAGCCGATGGAGTTGTGTGAGATAAGAGTGTCTGACTTTTTGGAAAGAGATTGTGGCATGGCGTGCCTTATCAGTCCCCCAACACATGACAGTCCTGCCTTTTATTATTACCGCCATCATTCATGATCCTCTCCCACACAACATGCCCTTCCCCGACATCCCCCTTAGTGACGGGCACACTATACCCGCCATTGCCTTCGGCTCCGGAAGTGTGAACAAAAATAAGGATATCCACGAATACATCGAAAACGCTCTCGAAGCAGGCTTCTCGCATATTGACACTGCCCAATGTATGTGCTTCTCCCGTCATTACTTCTTTTCCACTCATTCCGTGCCATAGTTTATGACAATGAAGAGAGTGTCGGCACCGCTATTCGCGAAAGCGGCCTCAGTCGGTCTGACCTCTTCGTCACCACCAAGTGGTCCGGCAACCCGAATGTCCGCGAGTCCCTCAAGACAAGCCTGTCCAAGGTGCGAAAGTCGATATATGCGCGTCCTCACTCAAATCACAACACCAGCTCGGCCTTGAATACGTAGACCTGTTCCTCATACATAACCCTTTCTTTGCCAAGTACAACCTGGAGGACATATGGCGGCAATTCGAGGAACTACGTGAAGCAGGTCTGACCAAGTAAGCCCACGTATAGGCACCTCGCAGTTGCTTATGTGTCTGATTGCCACTTGCAGGAGCATCGGAGTTAGCAACTTTGCCATAGCAGATCTTCAGCGACTGCTCAAGGTCGCACGCCTTAAGCCAGTTGTGAATCAGGTGCGGCGGTCAATCAGATGATTTCCTCTACTGGTTAGCTTATCTGTCCTCAGATCCAATTTCACCCTTACAACTGGAAACAGAACAAACCGCTTCTCGAGTTTCACGCGAAACATGGTATTGTTACGGAAGGTTATAGTAGCTTGGTGTGCGTTGTCCAAGTATCTTTCCAAACTGTCAATGATTGAACTCGCCCAGTCCAATTACCCGATACCCTGGCGGTCCTGTTGACGCTGCCCTCGCCTCAGCTGCCAAACGCCTCAACGCCACACCGACTCAAGTCATCTTCGCTTGGGTGAAAGCCAAAGGAGCGGTTATCATTACGTAAAGTTGTCTAGTCTTAACAAGACGTAGCTCACCAACGCGCCTGCTAGAACAACCTCGAAACGTGAAAGATTAAAGGAATACTTGGACGCTGGTGATCTACGTGGGTGTGGATCTTACGTCTGAAAATACGTGTATTGATATTTTCCACTAGCTGACCTTACACCTGAGGAGATCGCCGCCATAGATAAAGCAGGTTCCCTCGGCCCCCCCACTTCGCACTTGAAATCACTTGCGACAGAAGTTTTGAATCAGGGGTGGCGTTGTTCGTTAGTTTCTTTTATTATTCTCACCGCCTTGCTCCTCCATGTGTATAAACTTTGCCTCCCTAGTGAGGCGGTCTGACTTGCTAATAATAGCATGAATGAACGTCGAAAACGCCGAGTTGGTACTTAATTGAGTTTGAAGAGGCGCAACCACGTGTATCAAGATGGTCCAGCACTATATCTTCCCTCCCTTCCGCTTAGACTCCCCTTTCTCTGCATTCCAATGGAAAACGTAGTCAAGGACGAATCTTATTACTTCGAAGATGGTAGCTGCGTCTTTCGCGTACGAGATTGCCTATTCAGGGTACGAACATTTCAAGGAACAGCGCTGCGTTAAATGTTGATACGAAGAACTTATAGTTACATCGATCCATCCTCCGGATGCATTCTTCGTTCTTTCGGAATATGTTTACCCTGCCGCAAACTTCCGATAAGACACCCGATGGAAAGAACGGCCCTCAAGTGATCGAATGTGATGATTCTCCCAAGGCATTCCGGGCCTTGTGCTGGGCGCTGTATGCAGAGTAATGCCGTGTTGAACTTCAGCCCATTTCAAAGGATTAATTCTTGATGGGCAGCCCGTTGGACACAGGTAATGAAACCAAGCTATCCGCGGAGAATGTCGAGAAAATAGCTCATATCGGTTTGCTGGCACACAAATACGAGTTTTCTGCCATCGAACAATGGGCCATCAACATCTGTCAAGAGCTTCCGACCGCAGAGGTTCTTACGGGTTTCCACCTTGAGAATCTGAAGTACCTCGCGCATGTTGTTACGCATTGCGAGTGGCAGGGGGTCAAGGAGAAACTGGATTCGATGATCATAACTGGTGTATCTCGCGAAGAAAGGCCTTCTGCGATCGCCTCAGCCAGCACTCTCCGAAACGCAATCCATATCGCCGACCATATTGGTGACGAGCGATTGCGAGCAGATGCGTATTACGCATATCTGCAGAACACGCATTGGGATCTCCATCCAAGAGAGAGAAAGAAGCAGAAAGTAGCTCTGCAGCTCGACGATATCGGGGATTATTCGACCGTTGAGCCGTTATCAAGTCTCTCTGAGCAACAAAGGCTCTCTCTCTTCCGCGGATTCTCTTCGCTTCAAACGCTACGCAACCGGCTCCGGTATATGCCCGTGATAGAGCCATTTCCTGCAGCCTGCGATACCACACATGAGTGGCGGTCGTGTTCGCGGAATTGGAGTTCCTGGTGGTCCGGTCAGGCTGAGAGGCTTGATAGGTTGGTGTCTATGGATGGGCCATGGGATTTTCTGGCGACGATGATTAAGAGGATAGCGGTAGACCCGCCTTCGTTGCCGGCTCATGGGAATGCACCTGTTAAAGAGTGTGTTGCTCATGTTCAGGCTCAGTTGGCGGAGATGAAGGAGGCGTTTGAGCATGATTTGCCTAATTATTTTGTGTAGTTGGCCAAGTTGGGACGTGTTATATAGGTGTGGTTGGTAGTCTCTCGTACGCCAATAGGCCTTGAATTGATTGATAAGTAAGCGTAAGAGCGACCAGTTCCTACAGCCGACTCACCGTCACGAGATGAAAGAGCATCGACTCCAGCGTGGGAGCATGATTCTTTTGACGCCTATCTGGGGCTTTGCATCCACGCTGCATGCAGAACCCAGGCTTGTTCTTGACTCTAAGGCTCAGATCTCGGATCTCAGGAGCCGGCTCAAAGTCCCTCCAGAATGTCACTGCTTGGTACCATGAAGAATTCAGCTGGACCTACCAGAGACCCAGACTACTACTTCGAAGATGGGAACTGCGTGCTCCAGGTGGGCAATTACTTGTTTAATGTAAGTCAGTACCATTCGAGGACGGATTCATGAGAAATGACTATAAGTCATCAATCTAGCTTCACCGTACTATTCTTCGCAGGAGTTCTGCTTTCTTTCGACAAATGTTCTCGCTGCCTCAGCCTGGTGCGGAGTGTCAGAGTGTAGACGGAGACAATGATAGTCATCCGATTGTGTGCGATGATTCTATTGAAGCCTTTCGAGCTTGGTGTTGGGCTTTGTATGCTGGGTAAGAGCCTCGCTATGACGGCATTATCGTAATTGCTCACCATGGGCTACATTAGCATCGGCGAACTTATGGGAGACAACGCAGCCGGTGCGAGCCTAGACGAGGAGACGTGTGCCCATATCGGCTTGCTGGCCTACAAATATGAATGCGTAGCAATCGAAAACTGGGCACAAAAAACTCTCCTCCAGAAGCTCGGTGCCGATGACTATGTTGTTCCTGACGGCCCACATCTTGCCTACCTCTTGCAGGTCTCGACTAATTGCAATTGGCCGCCGCCGCTGCAGGAACTTGTGGAAAAGCAGCTGCTGGGCACGGTTTCCGGAGGCCCTGTTCAGCTCCGAAGAGTGCTTGAGATCGCAGAGAATGTCGGAAGCAGGGAGCTGGCAGCTCGTGCTTATTATCATTACCTGCGTTCTCAGAAGTGGACTCTTTCTCTAAGGGAACGCAGGGACCGATATTCAGGACACGTTACCCCGTTCCCTTTGGCCAATATTGGCACCCTGCAGCTCTGGGGAGTTTCTGGGTTGAGCATTTTGACAGATGCCCAGGAACTGTGTCTCTATCGGGGCTTTATTTCGCTTTCTGCTCTTCGAGACCAATTGCGAAGTATGCCAGAGATTGAAAGGAGCAGGGTCCCTTCCACCTGTTTTTGCTTGGATTCCTACAGGAAATTATGGAGTGAACATGCGCAGAAACTCTTTGCGGACGATTCCTTCAATGGTGTTATTGAATTTCTGGTGGAGATGAAGCGAAGATTGAGCATTGACTCGTGGACTGGGAAATATCATACAGGGGGGTTGTGTGCTTGTGTCCAGTTGAGAAACGAGATCAATAGTTTCTTGGACGGTTTTGATGCTAGCCTGACTAGGTTCTTCCCTGCTCAATTGTAGTCTTGTGTGTTGACAGTCATATATTATACATATGTTGTGTAGCAGCGCAAGTGTAGCCACCAAAAAAATTTGCTGGGTTGTCAATGTTCAGATAAAATGTATCATCGGAATCTCATCAACCTAGGTATTTTGGTGATAGGTCCGTGATCCTGGGCCTGAGGCTCCGGCTCTCAATAAGTCACCATATCCTGTGTCAGCATTGCGCTTTAAACAGCATCTGTCGGGGATGAAGGAGTTCAAGATCATTTCCAGTGACTTTACTGTTGTTCAGAGACCCACTTTCGTTGCTGGCTCATGGGAATGCAGCCATCAAGAAGTGCGCTGCTCATGTTCAGGCTCAGTTGACGGAGATGAAGGAGAAGTTTGAACATGATTTGCCTAATTATCTTGTGTAGTTGGCGAAGTTGAGATGCGTTGTATGGGTAGGATTAGAAATCCCTTGTACTTCAGTACATTGAGTGGAAACGCAGACACTATAAGACAGCGCTCAATGCTCAGCGTGGGAGTATCTCTATCCTGATGTCGATATGGAAAGCTGTAGGCTGCATGCAGGCTTGTCCTCAACCCTCCGAGTGAACTCAACATCCACCGAGAATGACACTGCTTTTTGCCAATAATGGCCCGGGTGAACTTACCAGAGACCCGGATTACTACTTCGAGGATGGGAACTGTGTGCTTCGGGTGGCGGATCACTTGTTTAAAGTGAGTGTTTAATGCTGTTCAAGGCCGCTTCCAGGAGAGCCGACCGTCCTAGCTACATCGTACCATACTTCGCAGAAATTCTGCCTTCTTTCAACAAATGTTCTCGTTGCCTCAGTCCGGCGTGGAGGGCCAGACTATGGATGGGGATAGCGATGATCATCCCGTTGTATGTGATGACTCTATTGAAGCCTTCCGAGCTTGGTGTTGGGCTTTGTATGCCGGGTAAGAAACTGGTCGTGATAACGCCGTCGTAATGTTCATCGTCGGTCGTATTAGTATCAATGAACTGACGGGGGATAACGCTGGAGGTGCAAACCTGGACGAGAAAACATTTGCCCATATCGGTTTACTTGCCTACAAATATGAGTGCGCAGGGATCGAAAACTGGGCCCAAAATGCTCTCCTCCAAAAGCTCGGAGATGACGATCGCGATATATCTGGCAGTCTAGACCTTGCCTACCTTCTCCAGGTCTCGACTAACTGCAATTGGCCGACATCCCTAACGGAGCTTGTGGAAAAGCATTTACTGAACACCGTCGCTGCCGGCCCTCTCCAGCTCAAAACTGTGCTTGAGACGGCGGAGTCTGTCGGCAGTGATCAGTTGGCGGCTCGTGCTTACTATCATTTCCTGCGCTCTCAGAAATGGAGCCTTTCTCTGAGAGAACGCAGGGACCGAAATTTGGGGCATGCGAGCTCGCTCACCTTGGTCAGTGCCCCCCTGGAGGTCTGGGGAGACTCTGGGTTGGACGTTCTGACAGACACCCAAAGGCTCTCCCTTTACAGAGGCTTTATTTCACTTTCTGCTCTTCGGGGTCGATTGCGAACTATGCCAGAGGTTGATAGGCGCAAGACCTCCCCATTTTGTGCTTGTTTAGAGCCCCATAAGGAAGCGTGGAGTGATTATGCACAGGAGATCTGGGTGGAGGACTCCTTCAATGATGTCACTGAATTTCTGGTCGAGATGAAACAAAGGATGGGGATTGATTCTTGGACTAGCAAGAGTCATACAGGAGGGTTATGTGCTCGTGTCGAGTTGAGAAACGAGATAGACAGTTTCTTGGACCAATTTGAAGCTAGTCTGACTAAGTTCTTCCCTGTTCACATGTAGTCTAGTGTCGCTGACCGTGATGGGTTCTGCATCGTATATGTGCCACATTTGAAGCTGATCTCTCCTTGAACGCGTACATATGCCCAAACAACGCGACGCGTAATTAGCAATCAGAATAATCCGGTTCAATTCCCAGGGTGCTGAAGTCCCTAAAACATGCCGGTCATCCTCCCCTGATGAGGTCTGTACATGAGCTCCAGACATTTCGAAACACCCAGTCAAGTAGGGCAATAAGGCACAATAGCGCCCGTAATTGACCAGCTTCCAAGCACTCAACCCCTTGGATTTCGTTTACCGAACGTGACAGAGACTTTGACATCAGGACCAAACAAGATGGCTTAGTCAGTGATTATCATAAAACCTCAAGGTGGCGGCTCTTCATCTTCACCTCGCACTTTCACCTCCCTCTTCACTCCTTCACGGCGCCGCGGTTTCTCTATCAACAGACCCCTTCAAATGACCATGGCGTATGTTTTTAAACGAGGTATGCTGCATTGTCTCCTCGTTATCTCTCAAGTTGACCCACCTCACTTCTTGCAGACGGGTGAGTTGAGGCGCGTTGTAACGCGTCTCAAGATGTCTAACCATCCTTGTCACCGCCAGCCGGAAGGAACGCGTGCAGTTTGACAAAGTACGCCGTTATCGACGCGTTTTTGTCTCATAACCTTACGAGTGTTCGTGTAGATCACGTCAAGAATTGAGAAACTCTGCTATGGCCTTGATACTAATTATGTCGACCCCATTGAGTATGCTCCCACCATTAGGTCGTTGTCCACTCGATTTTTGACGAATAGAAAGGGTAACACAAAAAGTGGTGCAAGGCGTTTATCAAGGTGTAACGACGGTTGAGCTCGATGCAAGTACACCTTTCTTGTAGTGCCAATGGTCTTCTCATGCTGTGTGATAGAATCTCGCAGCCGAGACGGCGGCCTATCTCACAACGAAACATCCCGATTATGCCGTGTTGGCTGCCCGTATTGCTATTTCCAACCTCCACAAGGAAACCAAGAAGAGCTTTTCGCAGGTCATCAGCGATCTGTATCATTATGGTATTTGCATCCAGTGTTCCACCTTTCCATCCTGGTGACCCTTTTCCCAGTTAATCCCAAGAACGGACGTCCTGCGGGCATGATCTCTAAGGAGACTTATGATGTGGTCATGACACATGCTGATACCCTCAACTCGGCCATCATATACACCCGCGACTTTAACTATAACTAGTGAGCCCTAACTATTACCTGCGCTCGTTCCGGTATTGACAATCTCACTAGTTTCGGTTTCAAAACCCTCGAGCGTTCTTACCTCCTTCGCATCAACGGTCGCGTTGCTGAACGACCCCAGCATATGATTATGCGTGTTGCCGTTGGCATCCACGGTAATGACATCGACCGGGTTATTGAGACTTATAACCTCATGTCCGAGCGTTACTTTACACACGCCTCTCCGACATTGTTCAACGCTGGAACCCCTCATCCTCAACTCAGCTCTTGCTTCTTGGTTTGCATGAAGGATGATTCTATTGAGGGAATTTACGACACTCTCAAGAGCTGCGCCATGATCAGCAAGACAGCTGGTGGTATCGGGTTGAGTATCCACTGCATTCGCGCCACTGGGTATGGTTGAGCACCGATCATATTAGCTGGTTACTCAAGTCTGCCCTAGATCTTACATTGCAGGAACCAATGGCTATTCCAATGGTATTGTTCCGATGCTCCGTGCCTATGATGCAACCGCCCGTTACGTCGATCAAGGTGGCAACAAGCGGCCCGGTGCATTCGCTATCTACCTTGAACCATGGCACGCCGATATCTTCGAATTCTTGGATCTTCGCAAGAATCATGGTAAAGAAGAAGTCCGCGCACGCGACCTCTTCTATGCTCTTTGGATCCCGGATCTTTTGTAAGTACCTCTTCGATTGCAAATGCCACGATGTTCTGACAAGTCATCTAGTATGAAACGAGTGGAAGCTAACGCTGATTGGTCTCTGTTTTGTCCCAACGAAGCGCCAGGTCTCCATGAAGTCTGGGGCCCTGAATTCGAAGCGCTATTCGAGAAGTACGAGAAGGAAGGCCGCCAGCGAAAGACAATTCCAGCACAGAAACTGTGGTATGCTATTTTGGAGGCTCAGATCGAGACAGGTGGACCTTTCATGGTCTACAAGGATCATGCCAACTGTAAGTCACCTTGACTGTCCTTATAACTATGACAGTCTCATGTTGTATAGCAAAATCCAACCAGAAGAACCTCGGAACTATCAAATCCTCCAATCTTTGCACAGAAATCATCGAGTACTCTTCCCCTGATGAAACGGCCGTGTGCAACCTTGCTTCCCTAGCTTTGCCAACGTTCATCAGCAACGGAAAATATGACTTCAAGAAGTTACATGAAGTCACCAAGGTCGTTGCCTTCAACCTGAACCGGATCATTGATGTCAACTACTATCCTATTCCCGAGGCTCGCCGCTCCAACATGCGCCACCGTCCCATTGGTATCGGCGTGCAAGGGCTAGCTGATACTTTTATGGCTCTCCGTATGCCGTTCGACTCGGCGGAGGCCAAATTGCTTAATATTCAGATTTTTGAAACCATCTACCACGGTGCGCTCGAGGCAAGCTCCGAGATTGCCGCCTGCGATGGTCCCTATGAAACCTACGAAGGAAGTCCCGCCTCTCAAGGCCAGCTTCAGTACGATCTATGGGGCGTCGTTCCCACAGACTTGTGGGACTGGACCTCGTTAAAACAACAAATCGCTCGCACTGGACTTAGAAACTCCCTCCTCGTCGCCCCCATGCCCACCGCTTCTACTAGTCAGATTCTCGGCTTCAATGAGTGTTTTGAACCTTATACGAGGTACGTAACGGTCATGATTGGCGATTGATGAAGGAGTTGACATTCCTATAGTAACATCTATACTCGTCGCGTTTTAGCTGGCGAGTTCCAGGTTGTTTGCCCCTGGCTCCTCCGCGAGTTAGTCAATCTTGGACTTTGGGACGATAACATGAAGAATATGATCATCGCCCATAATGGTTCTGTCCAAAACATTCCAAATATTCCCGACGACGTCAAGGCGATCTATAAAACCGTTTGGGAGATCAGTCAGAAGAAGGTGCTCGACCTTGCCGCTGACCGTGGTCCATTCATCTGCCAGAGCCAAAGTCTAAACGTTCATCTTCAAGCCCCGACTCTCGGTCAGCTTACCAGTATGCATTTCTATGGGTGGAAGAAAGGCTTGAAGACTGGGATGTATTATCTTCGCACACGGCCCGCAGCTCAAGCTATACAATTCACAGTCGATCAAAGCGTCCTCAAGGAAGTGAAGAAGCAGAACAGTACCAGCAACGGACGTCCCGCTGTGAACAAGTCCGCCAGCATTCCTACCCCAACTCCATCCTCTTCCCCATTCCGTGCCCCCTCCACGCCCGCCACTCCTTCGCCTTCAGGACCATCCTCGTCGGAGGTATCAAGTTCCACTGCTCCCGCAGCAGCCCTCGCTTCATTGTCTCTAGACGAGAAAACGAAGAAAGCCGCAGAGGAAGATCCCGAGTTCGCTGCCGCTCTTCAAAGGCAAAAAGAGCGCGAGCTCGCCGAAGCCAAACTGCAGTGCTCACTCGAGAACAAGGAAGCGTGTCTTATGTGCTCTGGTTGATTTCTCACTTCACTTTTGGTTGTCCTGTAATTGTAATTTAGGTTCGCTATGCTCTGCTCTGACCTCTCTTCGTACGCCCTGTCCTGTTGTCCTATAATTTCATAATTGATCTAGATATGCCTTGTATCAGTAATTGTTCGCCAAATCCCAAACCCCCTTCATCCTTTGCCAACGCCCAGCCGAGAGCTGCGATACGTACGCAAGTCATCTATTCCTGCTAAATTTGTTATGCTCTGGTCGTCTGATCGCGTTGCTTAATGCGCGGCACGGAGGAACCAAACTGATAGCGAGGGTCTTGCCACTGAGGATCTGCAATAGAGTACATCTGACCGCTCTTTCTGAACGGCGTGGCTTTTAAGCCATGGACCGTATCTGTGGACGTTGAAATATCTACAATTCCTTGGTTTCGCTCCTTATCAGAATACTCTGAAATGTTTCCAAACGACGTGATTCTTCCGTAGACAAGTGCGAAAAATGCCCTAGGGCAGGCGGTATCCCAGCAATTCCCAACCCCCATAAGGGGGTGCTGGAGCAAGATATCGTGCAAGCACTTGATGAACTATTTTTTGTGGCGGCGCAGGGAGCTTCACATACCTCTTATACCCGTGTTCCCAATCGCTATCAGGTTCTCTTCGCGGTCGCGCCACTTCAGGAATGCTTGTTCACTCAATCTTAACGAAAGACCAGGCTGTATGGGTAGCCAAAAGATACCGGGGCCACCGGATCATACCTACTAATCTTCAACCAGGCTGACGGACTCTTCAAAGGACCTGCTTTGCCCCTATGCAATAGGTTTCTCGATGCAATGGCAAGAGACGGACATCGAATGCAGAATCAAAGTGACAACTAATTTGCTGGCGATAAGAAACGTCATATCTTGACCATGGTCGTGTGGTCATGCTGAGTGTTTAGATACTTGCATCCCGAACGCTCGCGCACATGAGATGTCACCAGCCTAACCTAGGTGCACATACTGGTTGTGAGCCGCTATAGGGCTTTCATCGGGCGAGATGGCCGAGTGGTCTAAGGCGCCAGACTAAGGACCAGGATATCTAGATGTCCTCCCTTCCTCATGTAGGAATCTGGTCTTTCGGGGCGTGGGTTCGAATCCCACTCTCGTCACATGTTTTTGCTTACTCCCACCATGGGATGACGACGGACTTCATCGGTGGTGATATTCCATTTTTCCCTCCAACTGTGATGTATGTGTAAATGGAAAGGACAGGCAAATAGTAAGGTGTTCCACCAGATCAACAGATATCTGATTAGTATCATCAATTCCACGACCCTGTCAACAAAGTCGCCACACCGTCGTGAAAGCAGTAGAGAGCCTGGCTAGCCCCTTCCTTCTCTGCCTCAACCTTGAACTGAGGTAAATTACCGCGGTCATATAAATTATAGGCGTAATACTTCCCTCAATATATAAAAACACATTTCCAAAGGCACCTATCTCCCTTATTAAATATTCTGTAATTGCTGGGGCGCTGAACGCCGTATATTGCCTCTGACACTAGTGTCTGTCGTGACACCTAATGCGATGCATATTTCCATTCCCAACAATGGTTAAAGCAAAAGGGTAGTGACGAGAGTGGGATTCGAACCCACGCCCCGAAAGACCAGATTCCGTATGGAAGGGATTGGACACCAATGTGCCCTGGTCCTTAGTCTGGCGCCTTAGACCACTCGGCCATCTCGCCCGATGCCTGCTGTGGTCTCCGAGAGCCCTCCGCCTCTCGGATACAGCCTGACTAGAGGCAGAGGTGAAATCGAAAGTTTTGTCGCGTCGAAAGACCTCACACAGTGATCCGAAATGATAATTACGTCACTTTGATGACCGATCAATCGCTTCCCTTGGGGTTATTCCATCCACTCCGCCGTGCCCCCGTCTTATCTACAAGTGTGCCAATACCATCTCGCCATCTCGGATGCGATTATAATGAAAACAAGAGAAGTCGTAAAAGCACATCTGTGAGGATACAGTAGCGATCATTGGTTGAATACCGGAACCCCGGTAGTGGTGAAGGAGGGACAGGGGTTTTTGGTGTAGTGTGCATGGCCCGCGAGATGGCAAAGCATGGAGATGCATGAAGGAGGGTGATGCATACCCGGAAACCCACACCCTCGCAATTACAATTGGGGTGGGAAGTTGTCAATTGATGTGGCTAAGGAGAACCAACGGACCCTCGTCAAGTAAAACCCTATGGTCGGGAATATGACCTTCGATGGCAGATGATACTGACGCAAGATTGATTTGTATTCACAGTGCAACATGTGTGTCACGTCGATGGTGAAGTGGTTATCATGCTTGCCTTCCATTTGGGGTAGCAAGCGGCACGGGTTCGATTCCCGTTCGACGTAGTGTTTTTGTCGTTGTGTTGTTTGATCTAGTAACTGTTCCATCTGTTGCAGTCATCTCACGCAGATCGATGTGTGTGCAGGCCGCGGTTATGTGAACAACAATCAAAGATAATATGTCTCTTATCATATAAGAAACCCTGAGCCTCCTCCCAGGCACGTCGATGGTGAAGTGGTTATCATGCTTGCCTTCCATGGTGGTTAGCAAGCGGCACGGGTTCGATTCCCGTTCGACGTACTCTTTTTCCCTCAGCGGGCAAAGTCTGCAAATATACCACAACAAATGATGGCATGATCAATGCGTGGTCGAGGACGTGTCAATCTATTCACTGAGCCCAACTTGAGTCGTCTGTCTTCCCCAACCTTTCTTTTGGCTTGAGCTATCTACTCTTTCCTATATAATGCCGGTTGGGATCGAGGCTTGGATCACACAAATACCACCAATCACCCGGGGATGGCTGGCGCTTTCAGTGTTTGTCAGTCTTGCTGTAGTGCGTCTATTCGGAGTTGCTCTAGGTATCAAACAATGACGGTTTTACGGGCTTCAGCAATGCCAGCTCGTTACACCCCTGCAACTATATTTCAGTTGGAAGAGCGCATTTGGAAACGCGCAGGTATGTCACTTCCTCAGTAACCTCCGTTGTCAGCTGCTAAATGAATTTAGCCATGGCGTGCTATAACCACGTTCTTTTATTTCGGGTCAATATCATTGGATTTTGTCTTCCACCTCTTCTTCTTGTGAGCATTCCGTCTTAAGTCTGTTATGCGCAGAGCCTGACAAAGACAATAGCATGCGGTATAGCAGGATGTTAGAGGAATCCTCCTTCGCTAATAAGAAAGCGGATTACTTTTGGCTCCTTCTCCTCTCTTCCCTTATGTTGCTCGTATGTTTCTGCTCTATTTTATTCCTCGAAACACCCAAGTCACAACGTACCTAGGCTCTCTCTCCCCTCGTCAACCTCCCATTCCTTTCTTCTTCTCTTGCCTTCGTGCCAATATACTTGTGGTCACGGCGCCACCCATCAACACCAATTTCGCTATTTGGTCTCTTCACCATTAGTGCGCCTTACCTTCCTGTCGCGTTAGTTGCATTTTCGTGGGTTCTCAATGGAACCTGGAAAGCCGCTGTGGCGGATTTGGCTGGTTGCGCAGTGGGTCATATTGGTTGGTTCTTGAGAGACGTCTGGACAAGGGAGATGGTGGGCGGACCGACAATATTCAGTGAAGCGCCAGAGGTGTTGTGAGTATTTTTTTTCTTCTTCTGTTTCATTCAACTTGATCCTGAAATAATGGTTCAGGAAGCGGTTATTTGGAGACCAATAGCTTTACAAGGTTGTTTGCCCCTAACAAGATGATTTTATGGCAATATCGTGTGATATAGTTTGGAACACGCTATGCTGTCGTGAACGGAGAGAAGCCTTAGCGGACGTCTAAACGATTCCTTAGGCATTTCACACACGACCTTCATATCAGCCGTCATCGACGTTTCAACTAACCAGATATCACTCCTACTTTTCTGGCGTAGATCGATCCAGATTCTATAACACTTGAGTATGTTGTACAGGAGGAATTGTAACAAAATAGAATGAGTGAGATCAAGAAACAAGCTAGTAAATAATTTAAGCGGGAATAATCCATTGGTACGGTGATACAAGGCAGAACCCACACCTGAATTACAGATATATGACTCGACCCCGTTAATTACTTCTCCCCTCTCCTCTGTTACATCTGTTACATAAATGACAGAGGTCCAATCCGGGCGTAAAGACGTGCAACAAAGGAATACCTGTCCCTAATGGCAGGATAAACCAACCACTTTAATCTTCGTCAGACCAATGGGATCGCGGAACTTCTCCCGCTTCCATGATCTTTGTCATAGTCTTGATCTTCCGGTGAACAGCGAGAGGTTTGATTGTCACCTGGCTGGATGTTTGCGCTCGATGTGTCGGCATTTGAACAGGAGGGAAGACAAACTGTCCCGTAAGGTGCTTCTTCATCCTGTATCTTTCCCACTCCGCAATTTCTGCGGGCGTCGAGTCGGGATTAGGTGATGGTGGAGGGCGAGAGTGGTGTGCCCAGAATGTAGCAGAGGAAGAATCCGAGCCTGAATCCCGAGAACCGGAGAAAGTTCTGGTAGGATGAGGCCGGTACGTGATCGAAGACGCTGATACGGAAGGGAGCCGAATAGACCGAGTAAATTGAGATTCCGCTTGTAGCCCGATGATGTCGAATTCGCGGACTGCGAGGATGAGGAGAAGAATGACTGTTGAGATACTAGCGATGACCATTTGGGGAAAGTATCCAATGGTATCTGCAAGACGGAGTTTGAGTTGCCTGTCAAAAGAGACATACGAGGGACGTCTCGCTTACCGATTAGAACACCTATTTTAAGTAATTCGGTTAGCCAACAAGCTGACAAAGCAGATGTTCCAAAAAAAAACTCACCATCAAGGCCTGGAGCATCAGGCATGCTATTCCGGAGTTGGGGAAGCGAGACGAGGATCGCACCAGAAGACACAAGATGCTTGAGAAGCGGCTTCATTCCAGAGATGCGTCTCGCGAGTATGACATGGCCGATGGTGACATGGGTGAGGACCCAGCTGACAGTGAAGAGGAGCAGCGTAAAGAAGCGCGCCGAGCCGGGTCGTGCAACATGCATATCGATATCCCTGCTGGGCAAAACTGTCCCGTCCTCGGCTGTGGAAAAGCTTTCGACATCAGCTGTTCCAATGTCAAAGCTTGACATAACGTCCACTGTGGCGAGCTTCTGGATTGGAATGCTTTCATTTGAAAATCCGACCGCTCTGAGAGTGCTGGTCAGAAAGTACGTGTCAAATGGGTATAGTCGAGCGTTATGAACGTCGAGAACATGGTCGCTGTCGAACTGAACCAGGTTCTGGATACTGTTGATACAAAACTCGTCAGTTTGACTTTCAGCATATTTATGACACCAGTGGTGGAACAGACTTTCGACGATGACCGGTCTCTTTGTTGATAGGAATAGTTGACGGGTCGTATGTTGCTGCAGGCTCCTTTGCACTAGCGGAAACTTGAGCACACGGTGACCGACAGAAGAACATCGTCACTTACTTGTCGACGAATATCCGAAGAGGAAGGGAAGGGAGCCCACAGACATTACTTCCATGAACGCCATTTGATTCAGGTAATACATATCCTTGACCACAAGCCAGGATGGACCACCGAATGGTAATCGAAGGTTCGTCGACGTCAACGTCAACGCTTTCCCCTATCAGAACGATCTGGATGTCAATGATGTAGAAGTACTGATCCACACAATTTGAAGACAAACTACATACCCCAGGTGAGCTCTCTGCAACCTTGTTCAAGGTAGTTTTGAAATAAGGATCCTCAACATCCGCTCCCAAAAACGCGAATGAGATAGAAATAATGAAGAACAGAGAAGCCATGATAGCCAGAGTGACTATGGTGGAGCCACGGAGAGGAATAACGAGGTTGGCAGGAATAGGGCGTATCTTCTTGGTTGTTGACTGGGATTCAGTGCCTCCCATAGTGGCTTGTCGGGTGGCGAGCCGCACATTGGCGGCGGCCTCAGTAGGTGACAGGTGAAAGGAACGTAGACGATGAAAAGAGCGACGTGGGCGAAAGAACGCGGGGACACGAAACGACGACGGCATGTGGAACCTGCTTGTCATGGTCGTACCACTGCTTGGGCGTCAACTTGGCATGGGAGGGGGGATTTGAACTAGGAAAAGGGTTGGTTATAAGTCTGACTGACACACCATGGGCCGAGAAGACGGGAAGCTAGTGCTTGACGCTCAGACGCTGTGGCAGGGTTGAATGACATCTAGCTCAGATCTGGAGTTAAATTAACGTACGCGTTCATCGGTTCATTTCCTGCACTCGTTTCTGCGGACATACCGTCAAAGCAGTTGATACAACCGCCAGCAGGAGGAAATAGGGCAGATAGTTGGCCGCGAAAAGCCGCGCATAAAGGCGCAAGAGGACCATGGGTCGTACTGACTCCAGGCCAAGAATAGACTTTCACCGCCGGTTACGTACAATCAAGGGTTGCGAGGTTCGAGCACTAGCTATTTTTGGCCGAAGACTCCTCTTATTATATTGGATGGCTCTCACCGGAGGTGTGCAGGAGCCGGATAACGAACGAGCAACAAACTGCAAACTGCCAGGAAGTATTATTCGCTCAAAAGCTTTTCCAGTTGTTGGATCTCATCCAGAGGGCCACATTCGTCCCCTTCCCGCCCATAGACTGACAAGATCCTCCGAGCGTGCGTCAGCGTTATCCGAACCTGATTCTCGTCTTCCGCCTCTGCCCCTGAGGTTTCGGATCTTATCAGCGCATTCCACCTCGTCTTCGCCAGCTCCAAGGCATGCAATCCTGGATTTGACATACATTACAACACCAGTCCCCGGAGTAATCTCGACCTACCAACTTGAGGGTAATTTTTCGGGTAGATCAAGAGATATAGCGCCAGAAGAGTAAGACCGCTTGTAACGGCGACGCCATAGTCGCCTTCGTGGGAAGCTTTGCTGAACCGTTCCGATACTTGTTCCATGTATGATTCATGTAACACACATCGCAAAGAAGCTGGAAGGTTTTCGAGGGATGGCACCGGAAGATTTGGGCCTAAGGCACTGTCTATCCCAACATAATTACGCAGCGCGTCGCCAATGGACATTATCATGTCATGGGAGTCAGGCGGTCTGGGTGTCTGGCCTAACCTGCGTATCACAACGCATGATTTGCAATCACAAGTAAATCCATAGGTGTATTGAAACACCTGATGCCTCGTTTGTGTGAGGGCGGGGTCCAAGTAAGGCACATAAACCTTTTCAAAATTGTGATCAGTGACTGGCCACGGAGATATCTGAACTATCTCACCTCTTCACCGAGGTCAATGTCTCGAAGCGCGATTACTTCCATAATAACGGACTGTGCGGGGTTAAATACATATCTTGGGGCTGCGTTTGGCACACATGAATGATTGAAGAGTCGACTAGCTAGCGGGAATACCCCATGGCCGATGGTATTCATATGTGAATGGATAGTGAAATTGTTGTTATTAAAGCGTGAATAAATGGACTTCGCCAGGTCTCCTTGAGGAATCAGGGACTTGGGAAGGATACTGAGGACTTCTTGTGTAGCATTTGGAGCGGGAAGAAGTGAAAGAAATACGGAGACAGAATCGTCAACAGTGTTATCGATCGAGTCTGTTGTTATCGCAGGAAGCTGCGCAAGAAAATGGGACAGGAGTAAAACATCCATGCGCTCATGCTGAGCCAATCTGTGGAATTCCAGAAGGGACGTCATTCTGTTGTAAATTTTGCATATACGTCTGTGGTTTAGATTCCAGTGCATCCTTTGACCTGGAAATGTTCATGTCAGCCCTGAATTAGTGACAGTGATGGCTAAATTCTAACACTCGGCGTCGCAATAGTAGTACGAGGCACACCCAGAACATTTCTTTAGTCGTTGGCCGTCAGGAGGCAATCGAAAGCATGCATCACATCTCCGTCCTTTCTCCACTTCAAGCAAGACGGAGGTGAATGCCCGCGCTGATATAATGACTGATCCAGCTGGGATGTTTCGCGTGGCCCGAGCCTGTGATCGGGCGATAGGGTGAGGTGCTAGTTCAACGTTGGCTGGCTCTATACTCTCCATACCAAGTGTCGCTAGTATTTCGAAGAGGGAGCCGGAGCGACGGTAAAGACTTAGCAGCAATTTGTAATCAACGGATGAAATTAGCTTATCGGGAGTGTTGGATGGTGTTTGTCAGCGACAGGTCATATCAAAAGATCATACCTTGATTCCATTCTCAATCAAAGCATGAAGTACTTCCAGAGGTATGTCTATCACTTTCCTTAAGTCCGTTCGCGGAGGTTATACGTGCAGGTTGCATACATGAGTCTGGAATAGGAACTAATTCGACGGCACTCGGCAATTCCCCATCTGGGCTTGTCATTGATTTTTTTGCTCCACTTCCCTCAAACTTTCTGACAGTTCCCGGTATATATCATCTCCTCACCAGATGGGTAATCCTCCAGTCGCAGAATCACACCACTACACAGCCCTATGAGCCCGGGGACTTATATAGTTATTTCTGTCAAAGTAACTACTGCATCATTTGATCCTCCGAGGCTTTATGCTTATCGCTATTTGTTCGGCGAACGCGGGGACATGCGCTCTGAGTACAATATCCCCACAGAACTCGAAGAGCTTCCGGGGTGTCACCACGTATATCTAGTCCTTCTGTGCAAATTGCGTTCGTGAAAACATCCGTCGCAAGAAAGCGAGACACTCCCAGAGGACACTGCGATGAAACTGGGTGGCTGTCCGACCCCAGCCACCGCACCCTCCATAACCCCCAGGGAATTTTTCCTGTAAAAAGTGAGCTCCAGCCTGACAAGCCCTTTCGCCTTATTTTGAACGGGATCTCGCAGCATTTAAGAGTTTAGCGAGCCAGAGGGCGTCATAGGTGGATTCGCGCGATGGCGATGGAACTGGAAGTCGAAGAGTTAGCAAGCCTGATGTGTTCTCGTGATAGGCGGACGCGTAATGGTCTTGTCGTGCCGAAGACAGACTTATGTACGGCTTGGCTTCTTTGCCTCGATTACGTAGACCGGACTGAATACTCCTCGAGGCTAAAAATAGTGGCAGTTCTATCTCTGAAGGTAAAGCCAGCTTTAACTGTATTGTTTTTAGGGTACAAATACACCGAGTAAGAAGCAAAGAATCAGGAAATCTGTAACACTTGTGTTCATGGTGAATCAATACCGTACATCACGAATCCCAAATTGCTCCAAACGCTGGGATTCCTCTACTCATCATTCCGTACACCACCTTTTCTGTGAGCTTTTGGTTTGATATGATACAGACTGCTTCAGCGTTGAATTCTTTGACTAAACGGTATGTCAACTTGACCATGTCTGGTTTTCCGTGGGTGCGAGTGTCTAGAGTTGATTAAGTTTATCAGTGACTAACAGCTTGGCGTCCCGTTATGACAGGCTTACCATAAATAACGGCATCTGGTGATTTCTCCAAAATCGAGTCCACGAGTTTATCACCGAAGGTTTCGCGTACGTTTGGCGATGTCCAGAGAAGCCTCATAGGGACTCGTTGTTCGAAAATGGTAGGGGCACATGGCCCAATGCCGGAACCGGTGGCAACAATGACCAGACGGCGGAAAAGAGGAACTATACGTAGCACACCAAACGTCGGTACGCCTCGGACCCATAGCATTGAAGGTGGGTTATCAATTTGCTTCGCCGTCCAATCTCCAGCCCTGCTGACAACCAGAGAATACCCTTTCTTGCCTGGCTCCGGTACTGTTGCGAAACCATGCCATTCAAACAATGGGTCATCGGATATGCGAGTGAAACTTCCAGCCTTTGGCGTCGCTATTGGATTTGGTGAGTACATGAACTCAAGTGACCTAGTAAACTCACTATAGTCGAAATAAATCCGCACAGCATGCCTAGAAAGCACCTCACTGCGAACATGAACTTTGCGAAGTCGAGTCCAAGGCAATATGATCGAGCCTATGGGATGGGATGAGGAAACAGGTCATCAACGCTGGAATTGGGACATACCAGTCAAGATACAAAGTAGCCAGAAATGAGGGTCATGTACCAGAGCCTGTCCGAGGCTTTTATGTGCCTTGTAATCGTTGGTTAAAAGTACGAACTGAGTAAATGGTAAATGGAGCTTCTAAGAAGTGGTTATGTCCGAAACTAACCTGAGCCCAGACCATTCCTGTCGCACCCCAACCAAGGAAACGGTGAGCCATTTCGAATTTATTGTGTTGCTTGGTACGGAAGGTTGGATAGGCAAGTAAAACAATGATCACTAGAAAAACAAGGATGATATAGGTCAATGTGAGTGTTGGAATAGAGATCTAACCGGTGGACGTGAATATCGACTCAAACTTAAGCTGAAAAGAGAGGCAGACCTGGTCATGCTTCAAGAACTGTTTTGTGGCTTGACCAGTGAACAGTGTCAGCCAAACCACGCCCGAGGTTGCAAAGCCGGAGTGTAGGCCCCCGATATGATAGACCCTTGCACATACGCGACGAATAGCAAGTGGCCATCTATTAATAAGGTGAGTATAGTGCCATCCAACGGGGTGTGGGTACGTACGATGGTGGAACCGCGCAGAATGTGTTGAAGAAAGCGTTAATTACGTAGTCTTGCCGCATAAGAATGGCGCAAAAAAGGTTCACAATGACAATACCTCCAAGGCGTTGGGCGTCGGCACCTTTGACGCACAACGATATGAAGATACCCATGTTGATAATGAACACAATCCCAAAGAGGCGGCGGTAGAGGGTGAATATGCGGTGACGGAGATTGCGAATATATCTTCCTTGAGTTTTCTGAGGAATGTCGTCGTTCTCGTATCCGGCCCATGCGACCTCTTCCTTGGAAATAGTTGAAACCTCCGAATCGACTTCGGTGATGGATGCGGAGTTCGGCTCGGAATTCGATGATTGGGGCCCCGGGACATAGGCCGGTGGCGGGCATTTGGGCTCTGGTGGGCTCGACGGAATGGAGTCCACATTCACGGACGATCCTGCTAGGGCGCTGCCATCGGTTTCGGTGCGTAGAGAATCAAGAGCAAGTTGCTGTAATTGGCGCTTGTCGATTTTGCCATTCCTAGGAAAGACGTGAACATGACGTCGTTTCCAAATGAGTTCACTCACGCTGTCTTGGGGAATTCGTCCAAGTGGAGAATCTTTATGGGCACAGCGTAGTATGGTTGAATTTTGGCCGTTGCGGCCTGGATATCTTCGGTTTTCGCGATTGCCGGTGTTACAAAGCCCCAGAGTTCTCCATCAATCAGCAGCGCCGTTGCAGCACGGATCCCGGGGAAGGTCTTGGGTCAATTCAGCTCCTGGACAATATCCAAAATCTAGACACCGACCTCCATGGCATTCGATACGCCATCAAGTTCCACGCGGAAGCCCTGCCTCAAGGTTAGGCCCGCTCAATTGTGTGCGATTCTCTCTTACCTTAATCTTGACTTGATTATCGATACGACCGAGTACCTCCAGGGTTCCATCGTCGTTCCAACGGCTATTTATCATTATTCAGCACCATAGTTTGTCAGAAATGAGGGCATTGCATACCCAAGGTCACCAGTATTGAACATGACGCTGCTTTGATATTAGTATGAGTCTATTCACGGTCCATATGCACGCACCCGCGTCCCCCAGTGAATGGATCTGGGCGATAGCGCTCTGCTGTTTTTTCCGGTAGGTTGAGGTAACCACGACTTACACAAGCACCACCAGCCCACATTATTCCTGGTGAGCCGATGGGCAAAGGTTCGGCAGTGTCGGGGTCCAGAACATAGACGTTATTGTTGGGCGTCGGTTTCCCGATACTCAAAGCCCGGCCTGGAGAATGTAACTGCATGGTATTGACGATAGTCACCTGTATATATGAAATGTCACGTGAAATGCGACAAAATGAGACGAAGGAAATTCTTCACCTCAGTCGGTCCACAGCAGTTATAGAATTTGATGCGAGAAGCCCAAGCATCGGCAAGATCTGATCAAGAGTTAAATTGAAATGTAGATAGATCAACCACGGAGTGCGTACTCTTGGGACATGGTTCGCCAGCAACGGCAACGGCTTTAATGTTGGGGTAATCCGCAGGGTCGTGAGGTAAAAGCATCGAAGGCGTTGCGACGACAACATCGACAAGCTTCATGACAGCGCGCCACTCTTTGGAAGTCTTTCCACGCAAATACAACGTGCTTCCGTTGCACATGCTACCTAGAATTTCCTTTGATATCGCTTAGGACGGATATAGCCCAAGGTCACAATTGGGGCTTACCCAGGCAGCCATATCGAAAGAAATGTTCATGAGCTGGGAAACTCGGATTCCTGGACCCATATGGAGATTTCCAGGCGCCAGGCACAGCACTAGAGCATCAAATGAGCAACGTGAAGATGAAACACAGATATGTAACACTGACGATTTGTCACGTTCTGGTGGCTGACATCCACTCCTTTTGGCGTTCCAGTCGTGCCTGCAGCACAAATCAATCAGAAGGAAGGAGGGCATACCAGAATCGTCAGAAACGTTCGGAGCCGAACAAGAACGCCATGACAACATTACGATAAAGGCATGGGGCCGGTGATGATAGCGGCCCAAGGACGGCTGTGCGGAAAGCCTCCGGTGACAGGGACAAGCGAAAGCCGTATTTTCATAAAATTGTTGCGTAGCAGTTAGTATTTGTCACATAAAGGTACATAGCCACAACAAGCTGAGTGTAGACGACGTGACGGGCAACTCAGTCAATTTGGGTGAGTTGTGATGCTATAATACTACCCAGCTACAATAAGGACGCATCATTTACCAATCATATGAGCGAATATCAACGAATACACCTAGTAATATTGATGTGGGAGGGAAGGATAGATGTCGGAGTCACTGGTGGAAGTAGAGTAGACGTCCGACATAAGCAGATCGGGGAAACCCTCGACGGGGTGTAAGAGAGGGGCCGTCCATGAACCGGTATGGATAGCAGGGGCTAGTTCTGTGCTTGGGGCACGATAATCCATAACGGGCTGCCAGTTAGATGATGACGATGATTGAAGGGGGTAGGACTCCTGAGAGGCCATCATACCAGCAGGCATTTGATTGGTATCTGAGCTCGGAGTCATTGCGGCGTTGTAATCTAACAGAGAGGGTGTCATTATCACAGTGGATCCTGATATACAAAGTGGACTTACCCAAGACTGAAGCGCTTCTTTTTCGGCTTTGAGATGAGCCTGTATCATCTTTTCGAGCCTTGATTGCCTTGAGTTCACCCTGTAGGCCCTTGATTTGTGCACGTATTTCTGCCTCCCTTGTTTTCTTTGCAGCTGCAGCTGTCTTCTTCTCTTGGGCAAGAGCCTTTCGTTGATTCTGTTTTGTGTAACGATTTCTCAACGAGTTGTGAGGGTTGGGAAGGACGCCAGATGACAATGAGGCATCATGACGACGTGCTGTTGCCTCATCAGCTCGTTTTGCACTATTTTTGGAATGATCAGTGAGTTGAGGTTAAGATAAGAAATCCACGTACAGGAGAATTGCCTCCAAGAGCGAATGGTTGATGGCGGTCACCAGGTTGTCATGGGCATGACTACCTTCGATCTGATTAGTGTTACTGGGAACAAGTTTCCAATGATCTTGGTCCATCTTCGAGAGTATAGCGTTCAGAGATGGCAGGAGCCACGGGTAACTCTTCTTGTGAGCCCACCAGTCTGCACGTGAGTTGTCAGTCAAGGTATGTTACAGAGACAGTGAAATACGCACCAGAAACCTTCTTATTTATTGCACTCAGGGCTTCACATCGTGCCTTATATTGATTGATTTCTTCCATTGTTTTGAGATGGGGGAAGCGACGAAGGTAATCTACTACATCTTCATCAACCTGCCCCTTGAGATTGAAGACGCCCCTACCAACAAAGAGGTCAATGTAAATAACAATTTGTAAATGGCTTCCCAGTCTCGAAACTTACCGATCAAAATGCACGAGGCAAGTCTTCCAAAGGTATAAGAGCACTTGATCTGAGTTGCGACTGACTTCAACTGATAATATTGAGTCTTCAAAGAGACGTCGAGACGTCACCATATCACTAAAGCCTTGTGCCTGTGCTCCTTCTGCATCTCCAATAACCCCAAGGAGGGGTGCTTGACGTGAGAAAATCTTGAAATTCAGTTCTTTTCCACTGAGGGTCTTGATAGCGTCCCAGAGGCCATTCCAGACATGAAAAAAGCCGGAGCGAGTGGCACAGTTTGTCCAGACACGTCCAATGACAAGCCCTATGCAAGTAAAATAGTCAAAAGCCTGGTAAATACAGTACAAAGCAGAAGACTTACGTTGATTGAGAAGGTTATTCCATATGACTACTTTGAATTCATTGGTATTGCCATGAACTGCTTTGAACGTTGTATCCACCATAAGCCACTGTGCATGCCAGATATACTCAACGAGAGGTGGATGAAGCGTTATAATGACATGTGAATCTTCACCGAACTCATGTAGTGCATGAATATATCTCTGCTTTGGATGTAGCTTTTTTTCGTTGATGTGAAACTCATGCCAAACACCTTAGTTGTCCGTGTTAGCTTAGAATTTAATAATAAAAGCCCCAGAAACATACCTTCTAACCCTGAACCATTTGGGTACATTGAAATTCGTTCCTCGTGTAAGATTTTACGACGTTTTCGGTTATCATTCAGTGACGGATGAAGTTCCTGTGGTGCCTTTCCACCAAGCAATGCCTGTGTGCTCGTAGCTGTGTGTCCGACGTCATTGGCATTAGATTCTTCCAAATACGGATCAGGTGGAACTAACCATGATCTACTTTTGAAGTCGTTGCCCCAAGTGTTCCATAGGTTCTTATACATTGTCGGTACTGCTCCTTAATGGCATAGGGCACTTTGCGAGGGGGAAATGTTGGGTGGCTGTGTGGGATAGCGTCCTCCGGAATGACGACTGCGCGGTAATCATCCTCATTGATTGGAATGAGAATTGTGAGCTTGGCAAGACATTTGTGCTGGATATAGCGACCGATAATATGGTAGCCATAAAGAAAATGAATATTTCCTGTAAGTATAATATTATTTGTGTTGCACGAACTCCTGATAAAATATGTGGTCAGAATACTCACCACATTCTTGTGAGCGAGTGTTCGATGATGGGTGGGTGATATTTGTGCAGGGCGCTTGAAGCTGCTTGACATTGTCTACAACCTGCTCGGAAACCATTGAAGTCTTGCCATACTCATACAGTGGTTCATCAGAAAATAATTTCTGTAAAATCTCCGGATCGATCTCAATAGGGATATGACGAAAATAGTGCTTTAACTTTGCTCCTCCAGGCTGGGGAGCCCAATTTGAACAACCAATGAAATATTTCGATCCAGCACGGTTCTACAATCGTGAATTTAAGCAATGTATAATATATAGTTGTATAGAACACTTACTGAGTTAGAGAATTTGCGAAAGAAAGGCTTTCCCAGACATTTCCCTCCATTAGATATCGTAGCATCACAAGTGTCATGACAGATACTACGGTACCACCTAAACCAATTAGAGACTGTCAGTCACTTTCTCTTGCTGAGCTTTGAAATAACATACGAAGCTGTCTGGGCAACAATAGAGGAAGCTTCACGTTTACGAGCTTCTACAGGCATCTGAGTAAGCAATGTCTTATCACTTTGCCGTTCAGGGTCCCATCGCTCGAAATTCTTGAGGAATAACGGATCAGCTGTGTCGCATACCAGGCACCCATTACAATAAAGTATAGACCGACGGCACTCCTGTCCCTCAAGGAGGGATACCAGAACCGTCTCATAATAGGAACCGGTTGACCCCTTCCAGGAATCTTGACACTGGAAGCTCACGCAATCAGATATTTGGTCTCACAAAACAAAGTGTCGACTTACCTCTTGTTTAATGAATGCGTCGACTGTCTTCTCACCACTTGTTAGACAGGTAGGAGGATTTTTGCGTAGGTCAATAACATATGCAACCTTTCCCTCCATTGCTGTTGGTACAGGCCAAAATTCCGGGGCAGACTCGAGGTGAACAACAGAGTCAACTGTCAAACGGGGTGTGACCTGGATGGGGACGTCAATCCCCTGAGGGAACGGCAATGGATCTTGGGCAAGTTCATCATCCGTCAAAAGGTCAATAACTTCGGGATGATCTATTTGTTAGAACAGTCATTATTCAGAGATAGAATGTTCACTTAGGAGGCAGAGAACGCACCAGGCATGACCTATAGCTTGAGTTACAACGACACTGAGGCTGGACTTCTTAGACAGGGAAAGGAGTAGCTGAGAGATGCAATGGGAGGTCAATTTCTGGAAGAACGACAAAATACAGCTTGTATATATATGCATGGGTGTCTACAGACTATACTAAGCATTCGCACAATGTCCGGGATGGCTGCCGGATCCAAACTGAAGCAAAAGTCAGCTGGATCCAAGGAATGTAGCGAAATAGTGGGTCAATGAAATATTGGAATCTAGACCACTATTCTATGAAATTCAAGGACAATACGAGCATAATATTAAGGGGAAACTGTATAGAGACTATTGGAAACAGAGAAGAAAAGAAAAGGACACCCGGGCATAGATATGTCTGCAAAGCATGGCATCAAGGCCTTACTACTATACGAGGATTGCGATACTTGATGGACACCCAATGGGTGTCCACAGAGCAACATTCATCGAGTCATATGTGTCCCTTATTAAGGGGAGGTATGGAGTAGCTTCCAGTGGGGAACTCGTGTAAGCTACGCAATGGAGGGACACATGCATCCAGTAGTCATCTGATGTCTGCGTAGCCATAGGGTTTGGACTTGCTCAAGTATCTGGCAATGAGACTTCATGTTTAGGCTGATCTTAACATGGTAGTACATGAATACTGCACTGTCCTACGACGCTAGCGGTTATTTCAGATTCTTTGGTACTGGGATCAGCTTATCATTTCTGACTCAAACACGGACTTCGGGGCATGTTTTTGCCCCTTCATTTCGGTTATCTCTGACATTCTTTATATCCCCGTAAATCATACAAACATGGACGACTCTGAATGGACCATTGAGCGGGGCAAAGGGGCCTGTGGGGGGGCCATGTCACGGGGATAACCTCTCAATATTTCGATTTCTCACGCATAAAATACCTATGACTCGCGCCGATGCGACGGTGCTAAGACTTGCCATGCCGCATCCTTCCGGTATCTGCCCGTTCATGGATCACTATCACGTCGGATCCAATTCGGCTCCGAACGTTTCTGACGATTCTGGTCACCCCCGAGAAGGAAGGTATACAAAGACTGTAATCCCACTTACCGCTTGTGTAGATCACATAAGCACCTCCTTTTGTAGTAGCTAGGTCCTTTGGCTTGACACAGTGCGCGGATGATGTCTGACAGATGACATCTTCAAGGTTGACAACGTTCTTGCCCACGACTCTTGATGTGAACTTGGGCAACGTTAGTACAATATCTGATCCGGAATCCTTGAGTGCATGGGCCAGCGTGCTATCGGAAACAATATTCCCATCGAACGGTATGTAAGCGGCGCCGGCTTTCAGGACCCCGAGGATAGCGACCACCATCAGGATAGAGCGCTCAACTAGTACGCAGACGCGGGAGTCCGCCTGTACTCCCTTATCGCGAAGGCGCGCTGCCAAGCAATTTGCTTTGCGGTCGAGCTCCCCATAAGTGATTCTTTCCTCGAAATTGACGACAGCCACGGCATCGGGCTGGTGAAGAGCGTGATGTTCGAAGGCATGATGGACACAAGAGAACGGGGCTTCTTTGACTTCCCCTATGCCGAAACGGTAGAAAAGGGCTCTGTCTCTGGGAGAAAGCCCTTGGAGTTGATCTTGCAACGGTTGGAGGATGACCATTGTAGATGCTTTGGGTGGTTGTTGGTGAACGATATGCCTCAAGATATTTCGCTTTTAAACCAGAGAACCCACAAGCAAAACCGACCATTTTCGTAAGAGATTAATCTAGCTGGATAGTGTTTGGCATTTCCGACAAACTACCGCAACCATAGGTTTCTGTTTCGAAAGAAGGAAAAAAGTCCAATGAGCCTAAACTGGTAACAACACGAATAGCAACTTGCCACGCGATGAAGAGTATCCAACAATGCGGTAGTGATTGGAAACTGTGGGATATACGAGGGTCATTAGATGGAATTCATGTGAGGCCTGGTACTTACTTGGTTTCTCCATTGTATAACTTCCGTCTCATCCATTTCTCGAAATTGAATTCTTGGCTTCACGCCTTCGCCAAGGTGTGAATATGCAGTTTGCCTGGGACAGTTCCAGTGCATTATTGCTTTCGACTAAACAGGCGTGGTGGGTTACACGACAAAGATCTCATTGCGGTGCCTCGGGTGGGAGCTTCCAGGGACGCCTCCTGTCCCGTTTCGCGTTTTTGGCAGTGACCTTGATGAGACATCAGATCTCACAGGCGTGGGCTATTAATATCACCTCGTTGACCTGGCAAAGCTTGTGGCTTTGATCCCGAACATTGATGTATGTGAGTAAACCTCGGATGTTTTGAACTTCGGATGAACTCGAGACTGCGGGGCCCCAAAAAGCTATATTCTGCTGTGTTCTGGACCATATGTTGGTGCATGTGGCGCATGCTGCAGTCGGTTCATCACCAACAATACAACCATGCCAAGCCGAGGATTTGGAAAGCTGGGAAGTAATTTTAGTCCTGCGTGGGGTAGGCTCACCACATTGGCATTTAGACACACTCTCCGCTATCAGTCATGGAGTAGAAGGGATGTAGATTTCCTGCCTGTCGAAGCCGAACAACGCGACAGTATGCATTAATTACGTCTGGGTCTCAGAATGAAACGTGTGACGTCCAAAGATGTTTATCTGAATCTCTGACGTTCAATGATTGACTTCTGTCTTGCATCTCGTGACACTCGCCTGACCCACTGTAGTGAGGCCCAAACACGAGATAGTGACGATGAATATGCGCACCAATAGTATTCCATCACATCGCTTTGACCTAGCTTTCTCAGGAAATTCTCGTCGTGGGTGATAATGATGAGTTGGAAGTTGGAATGGGTCCGGCGTTCATTGATGATGCTGCATTGACTTGTCATTAAAATCACACACGATGCCCGATCTCGGACTCACTCTACGAGGCTGGCAGCCAAGGCATCGATGTTCTCAGTATCCAAGGCGTTGGTAGGTTCGTCCAACGCGAGAATGCCACAATTTTGTCCAAAGGAATCTGAAAGTGCAAGGCGGATGATAATAGAAGCAAGCATCTTCTGACCGGCAGAGCAACGGCCCCGCATGTCCATCTCGACTTGATCTTTTGTCATTACAACCTGGGGTTGCGTATTATGAATGAATTGGAAAACGAGGGTGGAGGGAAACCCACCCTATAGTTGTAGGATCGCTTATTAGCCCCGCCTTCGACGTCTGACTTGATCTTAATTCCGTCAATGTCTGTCGAAGCGTTCTCAGGCAAAGAAATCGGGAATGATGGCGGGGGCCATGTTACCTGTTCCTTGATATGTCTTATTCCAGAGGTGTTTCATGATGTCGTTGACTTCTTCCATCTTTAGCGTATGGTACTTCATGATTGCACTGAGAGACACGTCAGAAGCTGGTTGCATCACGGGTATCCATGAGGGGACGTACTTGTCAAGCGCCTTGGCATATTTTTCCAGGTCGTTATTTGCCATGTCAGAAACCTACAAGGGAGTTGAGCAACGCTATTAGGGAGAAGATGAGCGCATTTCCACCTTTACTCGAATCAGCTGGTCGGTGTATCGCTTATTGATATCCTTGAAATTCTTCTTCAAATCGACGTCGTATTTTTCAGCCTGCTGTTGCAGTGTGTCAAGTTCTCCGCGGATACGACCATACTGTTAAGAGTCCAGGAAATGACAACGGCGAATGATGAAAGGGGAGGGATCAGCAAGCTGTCACGGCAAACCACATATATACCCACCTCGACGCGCAGATTATCCTCCTTTTCCTTTGCCAGCTTGTACTTCTCCTCGAAGTTTCTCCGTGCTTTGGCCATCTCCTCCATATCATGTGAGTCAATCTCGGCCTGCACCTCACTGATCTCCCTGACAAGTCTCCGAGCACGAATGTTATCCCGGAGATTGGCCACGGAAGCACCACCTTCATTGATCTCCTTTTGAATACCAGCTATGACCTCGCGGATAGTGTTAAGCTGGTTATTGAGCTCTTGGAGTTCCAGGTCGAGCTCTTGCACCCGTTCGGAGGCATTTTCAAGCTCGCGACCACGGCGTTCCTTGATGTAGCTAGTTGGGATATGACACATTAGTACATGAAAGAAGGAAGAATGTCGGGCTCACCGTTCAACACCTTTGTGGACATGGTTCAGCTTGTTCATACTTGTATTGAGTTCCTGGATCTGCGCGGAGATTTGAGAAACTTTAGCGTTGAGCTCCTGCTGTGAATCCTGGAACGAAGCCTTCAGCGCTTCAATCGGAGCTTCCCCTTCAGCGATTTGGTTGTCGAGGTCCTGAAAACGAGGAGCTTTAGGACGTTCAGTGGTTTAACCGACGGAAATCCACCTTGATCAACTCTGTAAAGGAAGAAACGTCCTTCCTCATCTTGGCTATATTCTCTTCTAGTGTTTCTTTATCGTGTAATTTGCTCGACAACCCAAGCTCTTGCTTCTCCATCTCATGTAAGCTATCCTCCAAAGTTCTGATGGTCACATTCTGCCTGTCCCTCTCGAGCGTCAGACTCTGCTTCTCGCGTTCAATTGTCCGGCTAAAGAAGTCGCTCTCAGCATATAGGTGTCAATAGAAAGAAGCAGAACGGAGACACTAACAATGCACCCGAGAGTTCATCGAGTTCTCGCTGTACATCGTCGGCTGTTCGAGTCGTACCCGTGCTCCGCAGCGAATTTTCAATAGCCATGGCTTCCTGCCGAGCTTTCTCCGCTTCTTTCTGCAGACGCGAGACTGTTGAGGCTTGCTGTTTCAAGTTACTAAGTTCCCGGATTTGGTCTTTGATGTCGTCAAGTTTCTCTTGTTCCTGAATTCACATACAGTTTAGTGAGGAGGGGTAACAGCCACGGAGGGGGGATAAAGGAACCTCATCTGCGCGTAGTCTGAGCTCAGGGATTTGTTTATCGAGGTCTTTGATCTTAATCTCGAGGGCAGGGATCTCCTCAGACTCCAAAGCCTTCCTTTTCGCATCTGCGGGCCTCAACTTCTGCAACTTCTCCTGAATCTCTTCCCAAGCCGACAGAGTCTCTTTGCTCTCCGCGATATCCAGATTCTCGCCGCCTTTAATGAGTGCTTTGAGCTACAAAGCATTGTTGCTTAGCCATCGCGGAGTCATGGACTGATGAGTAACAGGGACTTGCCGTCTTTTCCATGGTTGCCATCTCCCTATCATTTAAGTGGCGACTACAAGCTTGACACTTCTTCTCCATCTTGCTAACCTTGATCAGGTTCTCATACACTTCGTTAGCCTGTCCAATAAGCACATCGCGGCGTCGTAAATCGATTTCCTCCGCAACGGCCTTCATCGCTTCTTCATAAGTTAGATCCTCGAGGTCGTCTGTCAACTCGGCTTTGATTTTCTTGTTAATTGCTGGATAATGAATCGCGAAGTGAGGTCAGTTTTAGCCGAAACAGACGTGTATATACGTATGAGTAGGAAAAGCATGTACCTTCAACCTCGCGTTGTTTTGCTTGTTTGTCTCGAACAAGGTCATCTTTCGACTTGTTGGCGGTTTGGATTTCAGCAAGGAGGTTGGCGACGGAAGTACTGATTGTGGATCTTTCCTTCTCCTTCTGTCCGAGAAAGTTGTCAATTTCTTCCTCCATGTTGTCCTGGGACAGATCTTTGGAGGCGAACTTGCGATACTTGTCATTCACAATGTTAAATCTGCCGACCGTCCCTGTGAGAAACCTACCACAAAGCAAAAGCGCTAAACTCACGTGTTACCAGCCTCATTCGTCTTACTCTTCGCCTCTGCCCTCTTCACATCCAACCGGGCCCTCGAATCGGCCTGCAGACTTAGCGTCCGCAATTCCATATTCAACTGCTCCCTCGTCTCCTCCATCCTCTTCGCTTTCTCCGTCTTTTCCTGGAGGCGCGAGTCAAAGTTGGCTTCGGACAAGTCGGACTTGAGTTTGGAGAGTCGAGATTTCTTTTCTTCGATGTCGCCTTGGAGGAGAGTCATTTCGGATTTGATAGTTTGTTCGTCTTCAAGTTGGCGTTCAGTTTTCTTGATCATGAGTTGACGTTCGTGCTGGATGATGGGGATGAGTGGTGCTGGAATGGAAGATACAGGAAGAGAGACTTACAATCTGATCTTGGAGGTTGTTCTTCTTAAGCTTCTTGCTACCTAACTCGCTCTCCATCTCCAGGACTCTGCGTTGATGAATGCTGGCTTTGTCACGGATCTCGGCCTAGAAGGAGTTGAGAGGCTGTGAAGCCAAGTGAACGAAGTTGTGCACCTGTATCCTTTCAAGATCTGCAGTCTGCTTGCGACGCAATTCCTCGAGACGGGAGAGGAACTCATGAGCTTTCTCCCGTTCCAAGGGCGAATAATTAAAACCTTTGATCTTGTGCTTCTCACTGATTTCGTGAATGAGCTGCTCTCGCTCGGCAGTTTGTTGTTTATGCGCCTACACAATGTCGGACACTAAGAAAAGCGGGTCACGGCGGCTTGTGTCTTACCTCGGCTTCTCCAAGAAGTTTACCGTGCTGGACAACGCAGTCTGTGTGGTCTTGCCGCACATCCGCAATCCTTTCCTCCAAATCCTCCTTTTTCTTAAGCTCCGCTTGTAGCTTGCGTTTTTGGACAGCGATGTGTTCGTCGAAGTTGCTGAGGCGAGTCTCAAGTTCCTGGTCGGATCCTAACCAGGATTATTTCATGCGACACCATACAATACGAAGGCACCTACCAGCCAACTCTTGTAGGTTCAACTTGAGCTCCTTATAGTCATCTTGCAAGCGCTCCTTTTGCTTAACGAGATTCTCGATGTGGATGTAGGTCTCACGGAACTTGGTCGCATGCTCGTAGAATTGCTGGTTGGATAAAACCTGCGCGTCGTACTGCTTCTTGAGTTGCTCGTACTCGGCCTCTCTATTCGCGATAATGGTGCGGGTCTCTGCTAGGTTTTTCTTGACATCATCAGCTCTGTCCTTTTCTTGCTTGAGTCCTGCTAGTCTTGCGTTCTCGGCCTTGAGGTCTGATGCTCGCTCCTTGCGGAGATTCTTAATAGAATCAAGCGCCTTCGCATACCTCCCTTCTGGATGAGCAAGAATTCACGCGTTACACCTGGTAACACACCTGGTGGCTTCGAATATTTCGTCGAACTTTTTTTTGAGGTAGGACGGTTCAGCAAATGGCCAGTATGAATCTTCTTGATGACAAAAAATGACATTCTCAAGAACAGCCTTAGAAACGCCCAACAGTTGTGGAATCTCAATGTCCATCTCGGCACACTTGGTCGATATAGTCGTCCGCTAACAAATAATTCAGTTGACACAGCAGGCACTTAGGGGAAAGATCCTTACCTTTCCGCTCTTCTCAGACTCATTCGCCAACGACAAAATGCCCTCTAACGTCTTCATCGACATTGTCGTCTTCTTCGCAGTCAAACTCAAGTTCCTAACAGCCAACATTCTGGTGCCATTCGCAGCAAAGAACCTCAGCTTGACTTGTGCCTTGACCTCCTTCTCATTAGCCATCTTGGGGTCGTGTATGAATGCCCCGCCACGAGTGCCCGGCGGCTGGTCGCCAGTAGTAGCATACTTGAGGCATTCTATGATTGTGGTTTTGCCACTACCATTGTGGCCTACTATAACCGTGACTGGAGAGAAAAACTCGATGACAGAAATTTGCTTGTCATCGAAGGAGCGGATTCCGCGGATTGCTAGTTTGTCCAGGTGTGCCATTGGTGATCAGGACGGACAAAGGTACATTGAAGGTGGAGACGAGAGATGCAGTGAAGCGCGAGGTGTGACTCGCGTGTAAGTGTCATGTGATCACTGACATAATGACTCTTCGTGACTGGCCCTTCCTCAACGTCCTCTACGACGAAGACCGTTGACGCTCACATCTTCCTTCTTCTAAGCTGCAAAGATGGCTGCGAAAAACAAGCCCAATAAACTTGCCTTCCTGTCTATGCCAGCGCCGGCATCTTACGTTGCTGGTCTGGGTCGAGGGTACGTCTGATTACTATTCAACCTGACGAAATACTAACTGATATATTGTTCAGTGCCTCCGGCTTCACAACCCGTTCAGACATTGGTCCTGCTAGGGAAGGTCCTTCAGAAGAAGTTATTGCGTATGTATATCCTTAAACAGAACAGAACAGTGAGACTCATAAATGTATTAGCGAAGCTCGAGCACGACGAGGCGAAGAACCTGAATTGGATCCCGAACAATTCCAAGACCCAGATAATGAGTATGGTCTCTTTGCAGGAATGACATACGAACAGGATGACGAAGAGGCGGATAAGATCTACGAAAAGGTTGATCAAGCCATGGATGCACGGCGAAAAGCACGGAGGTGCGTGCTGGGTTAGTCTCGTTACTGCCTTCCTTGATTAGGCTGACAGCACTTCTTTCTTCTCATTTTTGTGATACCAATTCCACAGAGAGGCACGAGAACAACAGGAACTAGCGAAACATCGAGCCGAGAGACCGAAGATTCAGCAACAATTTGCGGACTTGAAGCGCGGTTTGGCTGCTGTATCAGACGCCGAGTGGGAGAATATACCAGAAGTCGGGAACTTGACAAGGAAGAAACGAAGAAAGGAGGAAAGGTCATATGTCGTACCGGACAGCGTGCTCGTAGGCGACAGGGCGAAGGGAGAATACGAGAATGCTTTGGACCCACGACAGCAAGAGGTGCGTCTACCAATGAAAGGGGACGTTTTAGCATTGGCTGATCACTGCTTCCTAGATGGGTGGTTTCGTTACACCTGCGGATTCCGGGACACTCACGAATTTTGTCGAAATCGGTCAAGCTCGTGACAAAATACTTTCTCTCAAGCTCGACCAAGTGGGTGGCGCTCAGTTATTTCATCTACCTGGAAGTATTTACACGTTTTCCAGATATCCGGTACAACCTCTACAGCGGGAACCGCCACCTCAGTCGACCCAAAAGGCTATCTTACTTCCCTCGATAGTGTTGTGATAAAGTCCGATGCGGAAATCGGCGACATTAAACGCGCACGCATGCTCTTCGATTCCCTTGTCAAATCCAATCCCAAGCATGCCCCCGGCTGGATTGCAGCAGCCTGTCTTGAAGAACATGCCGGTCGTATGGTCGCGGCCCGAAAAATTATAAAGGCCGGTTGCGAGAACTGCCCGAAGAGCGAAGACGTTTGGTTAGAAGCTGCTCGGTTGCACGTGAGTTTCGACTTCCCTCTGCTTTGATCTTGATTTTGAAAAGGATGATGATTCTCAACCAACGGGGTTTTTAGAATAATAATGATGCGAAAGTTATTCTTGCTAATGCGGTACAACATGTTGGTCAGAGTGTCAAAATTTGGCTCGCAGCTGCGGATCTTGAGCACGACGCCAAAGCGAAGAAACGTGTCCTGCGAAAAGGTGTGCTATAATTTTCCTCTCCAAGCTAATCTCGGTCTCAATCTCAACTTTCGACTTCCTCGTGTCTAGCCCTCGAACACATACCGAATTCGGTCCGGTTATGGAAGGAAACCGTTAATCTCGAAGAATCAGCGACAGATGCCCGAATCCTTCTCGCACGTGCAGTCGAAGTCATCCCTATGTCTGTCGAGCTCTGGTTGGCTCTCGCACGGCTGGAAACTCCGGAGCGCGCGAAAGCAGTGCTCAACAAAGCCCGAAAAGCTGTTCCAACAAGTCATGAGATCTGGATTGCCGCTGGCCGCTTACTTGAACAAGAAGCTACTTCGCCATCTACATCAGAACCCAAATCAGAGGAGCAAAAGGCCAAAGAACTCGAAGTCGTTGATCGTACGATCGAACTTGCTGTCCGCGAGCTGCGGAAACACCAAGTCCTACTAACGCGGGACCAATGGCTCAAGGAAGCAGAGAAGTGCGAGAGCCAAGGGAGCCCAAGGACGTGTGAAGCAATTGTAAAAGCGACGGTAGCGATGGAGGTTGAAGAGGAGGATCGGCTGGACACATGGGTCAGTGACGCGGAAAGTGCAGAATCCAGGGGGATGGTAGGGACAGCGAGGGCAATTCTAGCATATGCCTTGAAGGTTTATCCTGATCGGAGGAACTTGTGGAGGAGGGCAGCCGAGTTGGAAAAAGCTCATGGGACGAGGTGCGTGGTTTTTCTTTTCGTTTTTTATCCTTTCGGTATCTTTTGAGCTGCGTATTGATCCTGTGTTGTTTTGTGCAGGGAGAGTCTAGACGCGTTGCTTGGTCAGGCGGTCAAGCATTGTCCACAAGCGGAAGTGCTTTGGCTTATGGCTGCGAAAGAGAAGTGGTTGGCTGGGGATGTTCCTGCTGCGCGAGAGGTCTTGGAACGCGCATTCAATGTCAATCCTGAAAGTGAAGAGATTTGGTTGGCTGCTGTCAAGCTAGAATCCGAAAATGGCAATATGGACGTCGCAAGGCAGCTACTACAGCGTGCTAGAGACGTCGCCGATACCGACAGAGTACGGCCATCCACTATAATACTAGTCATAATTCTGATTTAACCCGTTCGCAGATCTGGATGAAATCCGCCGTCTTTGAACGCCAACTCGGGCAACTCGACAGCGCACTCAAAACACTCGAAACTGCTCTGACCAAATTCCCCAAATTCCCAAAACTCTACATGATTCAAGGTCAAATCCACCAGAAACTCAAAAACTTCCCTGCAGCACGCGCATCATACGCCGCTGGGTTGAAAGCATGCCCCAAAAGCATCACTCTCTGGATTCTCGCCTCTCGTCTCGAAGAAGCTGATGGCAAGAGCATCAGAGCTCGCGCCCTTCTTGAAAAGGCTAGGCTCGTGAATCCAGCTAACGACGAACTCTGGGCGGAATCTGTCGGGGTGGAGGAACGCTCAGGAGGGGCAGTGCAAGCGAAAGCAATGCTTGCACGCGGATTACAAGAATGCCCCACCTCCGGGCTTCTCTGGTCCCTCTCGATCTGGTCCGAACCAAGACCCATGCGCAAGACACGTTCCGTCGACGCGTTGAAGAAGAGCGTGGATAACCCTATTATTATATGTACGGTTGCGAGGTTGTTCTGGGCGGAGAGGAAGATTGAGAAGGCGAGGCAGTGGTTCGGACGGGCTGCGGCTACTGCGCCAGATTTGGGGGATACATGGGGATGGTGGTTGAAGTTTGAGAGACAGCATGGGACGGAAGAGCAAAGAGAGGAAGTGAGGACAAAATGCATCGCTGCGGAGCCGCATCGTTCGCCGGTGTGGCAGAGTGTGGCGAAGGATGACGCGAATAGGGGGAAGAGTGTGAGAGAGATTCTGGAATTGGTCGCTGATGCGTTGCAATAGTCTAACTTGATGCTTTTTTGTGTCTTCGTGTTACTTTAGTTTTATTTCTATGCGAACATGTACTTACCCCGTCCACCAACTCGCTAACTTGACGTTACAAACAATTCCAACGGAAGAAGACACATGTACTTGTTGTACAACTCTTAGTTCAGGGTTCGGTCTGATATAAATCAGGAGGTCTTCTCGCCTCCAGCGTCGTTAGGCTCGGGACTGCGTGAGGGATTACTGGAGCATTCGCGGGAAAGGGATTCACGCTGCGGGTTTGACTCAAACGGCTTGTCATCCGAGTTGAGCGAGGTTAAAGCTCCATGCTCTAATGAAGATATGCCGCTAAGCTAAGTGAGAAGTATATACATGAATGCGCTACTACTGGCTGTATATTATGGAAGTTGCGAAGAACAAGAGGAGGTCGTTCTGGTAGCCCGTCGGCGCTTAAGCGCTCAGCAGGCGCTGGAAGCTGGCAACAACCTCCATATCTTACCAGTTAGCCTCTGACATCTATTTACCACAATCTCACCCTTGAAAGAGGCTCGAAATCCATTCACAAGCTCCAGGCCCCCGTAACTTTGCGAACTTCTAACTGATGCAATTCCACTTAATCGCCCTTACCGTCTCGAGGATCCGGTGGCCTCGCACACCTGACGCAGACAACTGCACCAATGACTCGGATCTGTCTCCTAAAAGTTGCGGCACCGCTTCATTCTGGTCAATGTCTATGGAGGACCGGTCCGAGACGCACGAAACTCTTGTAAGGCCGATGCAAGGCATGACAATGTTTTTGGCTCAGGCCTGACTTACGCGTATGGAGAGGCTCTTCGCTAGAAGTTATGTTTTCGGTGTCATAGAAGGCAGTGGGTATATAGCCCGTTGTCCTCTGCTAGCAGTTTCTGGCGCCCAATCTCTGCGCGTCTCGAGATATGATTACCGCTGGGTGGAAGTATCTCATGTAATGATACCCGATGCCCGTATTCCACGAGGGAGAGCAATCACCTCTAGGTTAGACTAACTCAGTTCCGGGACGAGATAAATGCCGACACGAGTCACGTCGGTATACTTATAGAAACGCGATTGTGTCGTCCTAGTATGCTTCTGTACGATGTCTACCTCTCCTAACTTTCTTGTCGGATCCCTAAATCCAGATACATATCTCAATCACCTGTCGCCCACGGAAGCCACGGAATTTGAGATTTGTAGAAACATCTCCCTGATTATCTTTGGTGTATGAGCTCCTCTCTATGACTATCCAGTCTAACGTGACCTTTCACACTTTTTAGGCAACAATATGGGATATCCTGGTTTATATTCCGGACGACATTCAGATCGTGAAACGGAGTCAATTTGGTTTCGTTATTTTCTGTTTTATATTCTCCAGGTGATTCAACTCGCTGAAGAGCGGTTTTCCTCGCGCACAACTGACAGCGGAGTAGGATATTCTCTGTATGCTATGTCCTCAGTGCAGTTCTTCGGAGGAGTACGTGTTAATGCTCTCGCGTTATTTTATGAGGATTTAACAGCACATGATTTTTTAGCTATACCGATCGACAACCCCCGTGCCCCGACTTTGGCTGCCGGGGTTCTATGCGTATTGTCAATCGGAAGTTCATCATATTTGTTCCTTCAGCGGGTCCGCGCTGTCTACGCCGACAGCAAGCGGGTCAGATGGCTCTTTTCCATCTTTTGGTTGATATACACTGTATCCGAAATCACGGTCCCCCTCGGTGTGGAGCCCGCCTTCATCCCAGGGACTCATTATTACAAGGACTCTGGTATCCACCCCATTGTTGCTCTCAGCTTCCTCATCGGCATCCTTTTTGATTCCTCCGTTTTCCTGGCCATCTCGTACAAAATTGCATCGACACATGGTCTATCAGATGAACGGATTGGATGGGATAGTCTTGTAACGGGCAAGGCACTTCCCCGACTGTCCCGTGCAATACTACAGGGCGGTCAGCAATACTACTTGCAAGTGGTGATCTTTTTGGTTTCTGGACTCTACTGACAGCTACTTGCTCAGGATGACGGCTGGGGTGATGATTCTCGTTGGAATCCTCTTGTATCTTCCCTCCATCCACCAAGTGCTCAAGGCCATGCTTGCAATCCCCTTGGTCCCACTAGTGGCTTCTATGGCCTGCCGCGTCTTCCGAAACATCAAACTATATGATTTCAAGGTTCCCATGGTAGATCCCACTGTTGTATAAAGCATTTCTTACGATCGATAGTACTTCTTGCTATCCAACCCCTCGACGCAAATGCTCACATCACACCACTATTTCCAGAATCCTCTCTTTTAACACCATATCGTAGTATTGGATTTAGTGTACTTCGGTGCCTTTATTTCGTTGGCAAGCTCATTAGCTGCGACACACTTTAATGCCAAGCAAGGTGCTTCTCCGACCCGCGTGCTGCAACTTTGCGAGGCAGCCAACAGTATCATTCCTGGGTACCATTCGTCGTCCCCGGACACCATCAATATGGAACAACAATCAAATTGACTACTGTCATTGGAGCTACGGCGCAGCTCGGATTTATCCATCCGCCAGTTAAAGTTACACTGGCCATACTGACCACTCCTCCTTTGGCTTAAATACCTTATCAGATCTTTGAAGCATCAAAGCATTTGGCCTCTCAATGCTACGTCGCAAACCTCAATCCAGCATCTAAAGTTTGCCTTTCTGTCACCCGCCCCCAGACTGTTAGGTGGGCCTTATTCTGGCCAGCCTCCTCCCAGCCTCCTAGCTCCAGGATGTTGGCCCGAAGATTATATTATGTAAAAATTCTACGATTGATACGCAATCTATGATCTTTAGGTTTGAAAAGCTCATATTCTCACTCCCTTCTTATAGTCCTGGAGCTACTTTCCTAGATTGTACAAGGTACGATCAACGGATTAACCTACACTGGTTAAATGCTTGCTCCGTCTTAGTGGTGCCGCTCCAATTGTGAAAGTTACCGTTGGCATTTTCATACTGGAATCCACAAGCTTCTGGTGGCTATCTCTCCGTGTGCCTTTGAGGGAAGGGGAGCGTATCTCGTAACAATGCTCTGTTCATATACGCTGGATAATCATCTTGCTAGCCCAATCCTGTCCACTGGATAGGGTGTCCGCCCATAGGAGTCGCTCCAGGACATATATAAGGTAAGCTCTTGTATGGGTCGCTCGCAGGTATTGTATGATGTCTACCTCCCCTGGTTCTGTCGAGCTCCCGAATCCGGATACATATCTCAATCATCTATCACCTGCCGCAGCTAAGCAATTTGAGATTTCCAGAAATATCTCCCTGGCCGTCCTTGGTGTATGAACTTCCCCCTACAGCAGCGCCTGATCTAATGCACCCTTCACGGTTTACAGGCCACGGTATGGGATATCCTAGTTTATATCCCATGCGACTTTCGGATCGTGAGACGAAGCCGCTTTGGACCTGTTATGTTTTGTTTCGTGTTCTCCAGGTGATTCAGTGTGCCGCAGCGAAATTTTTTCTAAATATCTGACAGCCTGTAGGCTATTTGCTGCAAGTTACGTCGTCAGTGCAGTTATTCGACGGAGTACGTATTAATGCTCCCGTATGATGTTTATGGAAGATCACCAATTTCTGCTAGCCATGCCGACTGGCAACCCCCGCACACCAACCTTTGTTGGGGGGATGTTTTGCATGTTAGCCTTTGGATGCTCGTCCTTTCTATTTCTTCGACGAGTTCAGGCAGTATATGCTGACAACAAATGGATCCGATGGTTCTTTTCCATATTTTGGCTCGTGTATACCGGGTGCGAAATCCCGGTCCCATTCATTACAGAACCAATCACCATCCCAGGGACTCGCTACTACCAGAATTCTGGTATCCGGCCCATTATTGCTTTTGGCACCTTCGCTGGGGTCCTTTTCGACTCCTCTGTCTTCCTGGCAATCTCGTATAAAATTGCATCGTCACATAGTCTGCCGGATGAGCAAATTGGATGGACTAGCCTCGTATCGGGCAGGTCACTTCCTCGACTGTCCCGTGCAGTCCTGCAGGGAGGTCAACAATACTACTTGCAAGTCATGGCTTGTTTTGGCCATAGGATCCCGCTGATGTGTCTGCTTCTTTGTGTTTAGGATGACAGTTGGAATGATGATTCTCGTCGGAATTCTTTTGTATCTTCCCTCCGTTCCTCAGATACCCAAGGCTGCATCTGTGATTCCCTTGGTCCCGTTTGTGGCTTCCATGGCCTGCCGTGTCTTCCGAAACATCAAACTATATGACTTTGATGCTCCCGGAACAGATCCCACCTTTGCTAATCAGACTGCGTAGATTAACGATATTTTTCTTATCCCTGTCTTCCATTACATGGTTCGTGGCCCCGATGGAAGGGCATTTAACATTACCCGAAAAATTGCTTTGGCTGCTTTAGGGCCTCTTTGAAATTCTTGGTTGGATTCTTTACTGCCATCTGTCCCACACTTCTATCCTCCCTCCGACATTTGAGTACCGAGTCACAACGTACAAGCCTTTTAAGGTCATCATTTTTCGGCTTTATACTTCAAGTGCTCCAGATCTCGAGCCGAATCCCCGCCAATGGACTGAATCTGGTAGAGCCTTTGATGCAGGTTATTTATACTGTGCAACTTCTTCACGATTAGTACATATGATATTTATTCTGGGCCAGAGGCCACGATTCCTCTCACCCCGAGTTCAATCTTCATTCCCAGCATTCGTTGCTACCAGGAGACCTAGTGCCTCTTATTCCTCTTCGCCTAGGATCACATCTAAGATGAATATCCTTGTCGGAGTGGCTTTGTATCTCCCCTCCGCCATTTATCGTTCAGCATGTTCTTCTCAATGTTAAACATCACCTCTAGAGCAATCTTCTCGGCATCTTAAGGCAAGCCGCGGACAGTATTGTCCATTACTATTCTTGTCCACCTTAACTGGGGACGACAAGCTGACGCACCCATGCAAGCACTACACAACACCAAACTTTAATGAAATGCAGATTGTATATGGGAGCACGTTAAGGACTGCTGAGATATCTTTCGTGACTTCCATATGATGTCCATGTCTAATCGCTGGTGAACAGGACATTTTGATATCACTAAATGTCATGCACCGTGCACAAGTGTATGGGTGTGAGCTGGGTGTGTTTCATTTCTATATCAGACTTGTACTCCATGTCAGATTCTCATCATTATGATTAAGTAGGTCATCTTCCGATACTGGATGCACCTTAGGAAGGCTCTAATTGTGTAGGCAAGGACCTATGACAGTGGGGTCTCTAGGTTTGTTCAATGCATGATCCACCACAAGCTACATCACATCACTAATGTCACATCGTATCTATTATGTTACAGCCGCTACTGGGCTGATAGCCACAGAGGGTGACCACGATGTCCTTTACAGGTGATGTTCCTGCTGACAATGAGCACTCGTGACAACTGTGAGGATGTCTGAGGCTTACCGTTAGTCAGATTTGTCATATGTCTCTTGTGAAGCTCTAGTAACTGTAAGTATAGAAGAGACTTATGAGAAGAGTGTAACAGGTGTACACGTTGGTTCACAGCCAGATGAGACTGAACTGTGGTCGTGGACTTTGTTACGAGGGAGTCCGATGACTACAACACAATGTTACTCAGAGACAGATGTCAAAGAGTATGATGAACACCAAGTAAGATACAAACTTATCGAACTACCACAACTTGTCAACTATTTATCTTCTGCTAAGTTTGTATCTAATTGTCCATTAACAACCCTTTGCCCTATCGATACATGTGCTATGATACTTGGATCAATAAACAATAATAGTACAAATGGAAGAGGCCTTTATATCGAGTATGCTCGATAGAAGTTGGACACAATAAGGAATGATAATTATAACATATTGTCAAATCATACTCGGTCCCAAGCCTAGCCAATATCATACTACATCATAGCTCAAGCTGTCTCATCTTCAAGGACGTCTCCATCCTTGGCAAAAGTCATCCCTATTCCCCCCTCTCCAATTCCAGCAGATGGTTTTGTTGTGTTGGAAGCATCGGAATTCACTACCTGAACTTGAGAATGAACTGTTGTTTGGAATTGCCGGTTACGGTTCAACCCCACGCAGATGATAATTGTGGCAGGAATTAGTGCCTACCATCATTGGTAGCAACCTATCAGCAAGAACTCTTACAGTCAAAAGAGGACAAATGACCCACCCCCATTGGTTCAAGAAGCACAGCAAGCACAATCCTCGCACTCGTGAACCCGAGTGCAAATGTGATGGTAAGAAGTAACACAAGCACTGTGTACACAATCCCAGATTCGACGACCATGGCCATGATTGCCTTGTAATATGATGCACTACTTCGACTGCTTGAGGTATTGACAATACCACGCCGCCAGATCTCCCAGGCAATAATTGTGGTCGAATAAGCTTGCGTTGCTATCCCTAAAGCCCAAGCAGTAATTGCAATTGTTCGAAGTAGTTCCCCTGGTGTGCCAATCCAGGATGTGTGGATCATGGCAATTCCACATGCTGTGCAAACAAGCATCATAGCCATGAGATTCATTCCCTTCCCAAGCATGGTGAATAGAGTTCAGCTTACCTGTACTACCAACGAGGGTAATGATCTGGAGACAATATAGGTAGAGTGAAGGAGTTGAAAGAATATACTAGGATGGGACGTACTGGTGGTAGACAAACCCAAAATGCATGACTGTGAAACATGATCCACACCCGCCAAACCATGATGGCATCCCCAATAACAATCTGTGCTCCAGATAGTTGGTGTCAATGGATATATGTAAATTATGAACACACATTGATGAGAGAACAAACGTCTGACATTCGGTGAAATGGCAGAGAAAGGTCTGTCCAGTACAACACGATCTGGAAAAGAGCATTTTGGCGGTCTGCCAAGTAGACAAAACTCCCAAACACCATGGCCTGTTGTACAGCGAGCATCACAGTTGTAATGATGAACTGAGTGCATACAGCGGTGAGCAAGAACCTAGGGAAGGTCAAGTTTGGCCAGAAAAATAAACATTGATATTTGGATATGCACATTACCTACCAATGGATAGGTCTATCAGGTGTGCGCTGTGTGACGAGAACATAAACACAGGCAGGAAAGATGATCATGCTGAGAATTGTATGAGTGGGAGAGGCATTGTGTAATCCGATTACTGGTAGCTCACTATGCACCTAGGAAATAAATGAGTTAATTGACAAGGAAGAGTTGAAGAGAGAAATTTATCAAACCATAAAGAATCGACATGCAGGAGACTCCGGCCATACTAGCGCTTGCCACAGGTCGTATACTGTCGTTGAGGGCATTCATCATATTCGGTTATAGGGGCAGCTAAATGGGGGGACAGTCAAGAAGACTGCTTCTCAGATGTTATATACGATGATTGGACCACCTGATTTAGATTGCTGCGGGTAGGTATGATCTTTGCTGGACCTGGGCTCAGTTCGGAAATGTACTCGTGCAGGTGAGGTGCTATTATTTGGTTAAACCTGGGGACTCCCTCGCACGTTGGACTTCCATCATGATGAGATGCCGACTCACTGTCTGATTGTAATTTTCTGTCCATCTGTATCCACGTCTCATCGCTGAGGTAACACTAAGGGTCCATGCCGCCCGTCCACCTGTTCCCGAAGGTAAGGCGGCAAGGAATCAAGGTGTAGCTTCTTGGACTGAACTGAGGGATGTGTAGTTTTACATAGGTTCCCATTTCTGTCATAAAGCTGTGCTTGGCATCAGTGTTGTGTGGGGCTGTGGTGTATAGTGAGTGTTTTGCCAAATTGCCTCTGGCTACACATCTCTTTATTTTTGGGCATCGGGACTATGCCTCCCTTTCTTGACATGAGAATGAACAACGGACTCATTGGGCTTGCATACTGTATCACCCTGAGCCAATAAGCTTGACAAAGGCCCCTGGTCAGGAGATGCCAATCCATTGAACTTCAAAGCTTGTTGCAACAACGTCAAGCAGGGTGTGTTATTGCAAATAGCGGCACCTAATAGTACCGTGGGATTGACCCTTGACAGGACCTAGTGGCACTCTGTTAGCAGTACCGCAGGATTTACCTTGGCGGGCCCACCAGCACTTTGCAGCGCCTAATGGTACTGGGTTTTTACCCATGTGGGCGTTGGCAGCACATGGGTGCGGCAAATTTTGTAGGCCGTGCTCCATGGCTGGTTAGTTTGTTCGGAACCTAAAGTTCTATAGTTTTAATATCACTTCATTTATTATATTTAGCTGAATGCCCGTGGACCATGAGGGAGGGATCAACACGGTATCGCATCGTTTACGAATGCTATTAGGTTGTGAAGGTGTGTGTTGCGTTCAGAGCATGTTGCACAGCCACGGATTAAATCCACGTGGACCTCCACGTCGAAGGTAAAGTAACGCGGATCGGACAAACCCTCGTCACCTTGCTTCGTCGTCCGACCACTATGTCCGCTATAACTCGTAATTTGCCCTGGTTTATCCGGGACTTGGGTGTTGCTGTCGTTGGCAAGGTGAGTCCTGCAGTTCAGTGTCTATTTTGGTGCGACACTGACAAAACGGATAGAAATGCTATGTGTCATTGGTCGAGGACCTCAATGTCGGTGACATTGATTGCCTCAAGTATGCGATTTCCAAAGGTCTCGGTATCGGGATCGTCGTAGGCGGCTCAGTAATGAAAGTCCCGCAAATGCTCTTGAGTACGCTACCCCTTCCTCAACAACGACAGAAATTCTGACATCAACTCCGCATTTTACCAGTTCTCAACGCAAACTCAGCCGAAGGCCTCTCGCTAACGGCCTATATCCTCGAAACACTCTCCTATGCAATTACGCTAGCCTACTCCGTCAAAAATAACTTCCCGTTCTCGACATATGGCGAGAACCTATTCTTGACGATGCAAGATATTCTCATCACACTGCTCATCATCGCCTATGCACCTTCCCCATCCTCAAACGCAAAATCCAAATACAGCTCGCCATCAGCGTCGAACAAACCACGCGATCTTACCCTCGCACTTCTCGCGATAGCAGGGACGGGGTATACCCTCTCCTCTCTCCCTCCCAGCACACTCGCCCTAGTGCAATTCTCCACTCTGCCGTTGTCGCTGTTCTCCAAAGTGCCACAGATCATACAGAATGCTCAGGCAGGGAGTACAGGCCAACTTAGTGCCGTCGCTGTCATAGCGCAGATTTTAGGATGTATAGCAAGGCTGTTTACGACTGCAACAGAAGTCAAAGACATCCTTGTTTTGTCTGGTTTCGCGCTTGCGTTAGTGTTGAATGTGGTGCTTGGTGTGCAGATGTGGATGTACTGGGGTAAGAAGGAAGTTAAGCCTGTTGTTGCGGAGAAGGAGAAGAGGGAGGATGAGGGAGAGGAGGTTGCGTCGCCACAGGTGAAAGCGGATAGGGCGAGGGAAGAGGCGAAGACGACTGCGTATGAGACAGTTGGACAGGGTCAGCCTGTTCATAGGTTTGCGACACCCCCTCCTAGGAGTTTTTCGCCTGCTGCAGGGCAGAGGAAGTGGGCGAGGAAGACTGTTGATTAATAGTTTCCTGTATTCTTTATAATTTCCTGGACTGTAATGCAGCTTTATTTATTGAAACGGCTGAAGGGAAGGCTTGGGCGCTTGAGTCGAGGTTGTGACGAGCCAAGGGACGAGACCGGGTCACGTTTCTCTCAAGCGCGTCAACTTTTTTCGATTGCGACAAGACGCGGAACACTCGGCCACTTTACTATCTCGTCCGTCACCACTACTCATGTCCATGCTCTCTCTAGCACGTACACTCCGACAACGGACACCACTACAATTCCAATGCAGGCGCTGGTTTGCGGAAGTCGTCAATGCTACTCCTACTGATGCTCAAGTACCCGTGACTACAACGAAGGCCACAAAGGCCGTAGATTGGCGAAAGGGGAGGGTGCCTGTACGAGAGGATCATGGACTATATGCCTTCTTTAGGAGGAAGGAGCCCAAGGATGGAGAAGTGCTTGAGGGAGATGCGAGGTTTGAGGTTGTAGAGACTCCGGAGAGTATGCAAGAGGTTTCTGGTGCGTTTCTATTCTCATGAGTGGTATAGTTTGGGCTTACTATTTCGTCGTGGTTGGACGATCATAGGACGTGGATGGAGAGCTGAAGAACTGTGGTTAAAGAGCTTCAAAGACCTGCACATGTTGTGGTATGTTCTCTTGAGAGAACGGAACCTTCTCGCGACGCAGAAAGAGGAGGCGAGGAGAATGGGAGTGCAGAACGAGCAGTTCCAGGTGAATGCAACCAAGGTGTATCACGTATGTCTCTCCTCATTTCCCTCGTACCTCCCTTCATTTTCTCACTCGTCTTGGTTTCCGTATAGGTTCGTAAATCTATGGCACGCATCAAACAAGTAATCAATGAACGGCGACTCGCGTATGAGAAAGCCGTCAATCTTGTTGAGGCCGAGCGAGACGCATACCACAACGCTCAGGTCCTCGAACACCTCAAAGAAGAGCGAAAGGTTATGAACCGGAAGCAAAGGCGGGAGCATCGACTTCGTAAAGCGGCCAAGGTTGCCGAGGAGAAGAAGGCCGCTGAAGAGGCTGCAAAGGCCAATGCGACGCCGAAGGAAGTTGCTAGTCAGACGGCTGCTGCTGGGTTGTTTGGATCCTCATCGCAGTAGGTGGAATGCATGAAGTGGTCGTGGATGTAATTTATCAAAATTGCGGATAATTTGCGAGCGGGCGTTGGAAGTGGTAATATACATATTGCGTGGTATACATCGATGCGGGTGGCGGGTGTATGCACGGAATATAGATTATTTTTTATTCGCGGACTCGGTTTTATGGCCTTTCCGCCACTGTTCCTGCCAGTCAAGCATGTCCTTCGACACGAAACAATCCTTCACGCCTGGGTCCTCGTACATCTCTAGCTGTCGTGTCCCTTTTCGCAGGAGGTGTTCTATGGCACTGACGTCGCGAGGCGTGATTGATGTTGCGTTCTGGTGGAAAGTGTATCGGACGAAGAGAAGGAACTTGTGCTGGGTAGACTGGGGTTTGGTTTTCACCATCCGGAGTGCTCTGCGGATCATCATGGTGTGAGTAGCTAAATGTAGGCGTGTTGGAATACAACTGACCGCCTGTAGAGGGCGAGAACATCTCTCTGAAGACCTGACCTTCGCATCTAAGACAAGAGAGCGATGACCACACAAATTCCACTTTCTGTGTTCCGATTGGTCCGTCCATGCTTGGATCACACGCTACAGCCAAACCATAGGCGTCATACGCACATCGTGTTCCGTTCTTTGTAGACCCCTTGCTTGAAGCCACCAACGCTAGACGTGATGCGAGCACAAGCTCCCGCCATATTCCGCGTACTGCCGCGTCCTCTTGCACAAATCAAGTGCTTTAGGCGGTTATACGCGACACAACAACAGGGCGTGGACAGCACTGTCGGCCTCTCGGACCCAGTCGGGTATTGCAGAGATCTCGTCCGGAAACACGACTATGAATCGTACTTGATTTCACAATTCTGGCCGAAAGAACTGCAGGGGGCATATTTTAGTATTAAAGCGTTTTCCGTGCGTAGTCTCCCCTACTCATATTCCCCGATGGAGGTAACTGACCACTGTATTGAATCCTTAGGTGGAATTGGCCACAGTGCAGGACCATGTGTCCAATACCATGATTGGAAAAATGCGGATGCAATTTTGGAGGGATGCAGTCAAGGACATATTCAACGTGCGGTTCATTCACATGCTATCTTTTTTGAGACGCGCATCAATAAATGTGCGTAGGGCAGACCACCACGGCATCCCATTGCGCTTGCGTTATACGACGCTACCCAACGCGCTAACCTACAACCATACCATTTCAAACGCATAATCGACGCTCGCGTACGTCGCCTTTCACAGTCCCTACATTTTGAATTCATCATGTTTTCCTAGGACGCAGAACTCGAAACTACATCCTACCAAACCGTAGACTCAATAACCGCACACGCCGAGTCAACATCCAGCACACTGCTCTACCTCCTTCTCTCGCTGCTCCCTCCACCCCTAAGCACATCCGACCCCCTCTCACACGCCGCCTCACACCTCGGTACCGCCCAAACTATTGCCACACTCCTCCGTACCTTGTCCTTCCATACAAGACAAGGCCGGAATGTCATCCCTGCAGAGATCACGTCGAGGCATGGCGTGAGGCAGGAAGAGGTTATGAGATACGGACCGGAGGCGAAGGGTGTGGAGGACGCAGTGTTTGAGTTTGCTACGCTTGCGAATGATCATATGATTACTGCGCGGTCCATGTTGAAGGAGGAAGGGATGGGTGGGAAGGTTCCCATAGGAGCTATGCCTGTTTTCCTCGCTGGGGTACGTGTTTTTTTACTTGAAGTTTGAAAGGTCAAACTCCGATTTTTCTCTCCAGGTTCCTGTAGCCAATCTGTTGCAACGCTTAGAGAAGAATAATTTTAACGCGTTTGACCCGAAGCTGCAGCTACGCGACTGGAAACTCCCGTGGCAGATCTACCGGGGGTACTATCAACGCCAATTCTAGAGAACAAGCCTCGAAAACCTGCCGTCTCTATTCCGTACCTTAACCCAGAATATTAGTCATTGAAAAATCAAAAAGACGAAGCACCAAGTCTTCTTAGTAAATGTATCTATACCGCAACACCCGGTCGCCTTGTCTCTGCTTCTCCTCTGGCGTCAATGCATCCTCATAATCATCACCCTTTCCACCACGATCTCCTTCTCGACCCCCTTTTCGGGCAACCAAAATAGCAGCACGACGGCTATTCTCTTTGCTCATAGGCACGATGCGACGAGGATTGAGAAGAGAAGGCACCCTATCGCAATGATATGTGGGGTGCGGAATTGGTGTGTGGAGAGTGAAGGTCGGTAGATTAGGACGCTAGAGAACCAAAGTTGAAGTCAAAAACGTTGGTTGACGCAAGGCCTAGGAGAGGAATTGGTGACGTACCCTGCAATGGCGCCAATGTCACCAATCGTGATTTGCATCGCGACTGCTACTGCACGTTTGCTTTGCGCCGAGACGTTCTCGCCCGGCTAGCTACATCACCTCTTGCCATTCGTTACCTGATGGAGCGCATCGTGTCGGAACGTACCCCAGGAGGAGAGCGTTTCCGGTGTACACGCCCGTGGCGGTGAAATGCATACCGACGTACTACGCACCTGGGGTGTTGGTTGTCAGGAGGATGATGTATCCTGTCCACGCTGGCGCATCAGCGAGTGACAAAAAACAGAAGTAGATGGAAGGGGACTTACCAAGGATAGCGATGCCTGCAGCGATGATGATGAATATTGCGCGTTTGTCGTATTTCGAAGAGAGCCAGACAGTCACCCAGATTGAGATACTTGCGAGAGAGTTGGGTGGTACGGTCAGCCCGTAAAGAAGTAATAGGTAATCAATGAGGTATTCGAGGACGAAGCAGCCGGATGGCACATACAGCTGCGCTTTCCAGCTCGCTGTATCCCAATCCTTGGATTATCGAAGGCTGCATATTTATCCTCATCAGCCTCCCAGCCTTCGCCATTATGAAACAGTGCAACACACCAAGAACAAGCTCAATGAATACAAAACAAACGTGAATCCACGGAACAAAAACGCATACGCCCACACAAGGTGGTCTGCCAACGCCTGCTTAACGTAGAACCACTCAAATTTTTCAATTAATCCTGCATCAGAGTCGGCATTGAGATGCTTGAGGAGGCGTTCACGTTCCTGTTCCGTCAGCTACAAACCATACGCTGCGTGAGCGGAGTTTCTGTGGGAAGAAAAGAGGCTCTGGATGTACAAATTTCGCCTTGTGTGACCGGGTGGGGACGATGAAGTATGCGAGGAACGCGACTACGACAGTGATGATACTTTCGATGGTGAAAATCCTGAAGTCAAATGCTCGTTAATATTATGAGACTAGGGAAAACGATGTTCGGGGAATACCATTCCCAGCCCTTGTGACCCCCCACACCATCCATCTTTCCAATGGCGTACGCAAGTATACCACCTGCAAGCGCTGCACCTCCGAAGAAGAGCGCGACACGCCAGCTTCGTTCATGTCCGGCACGAGCGTCAGTTATATGAATAGCCGTGGGCAACTGGATGGATTCCGCAACTGTGGTAGTACGCTGAGAATACATAGATGACACCTGGGAATAGGCCCGCCTCTGTCACCCCAGGAACTGTACAATAAGAAATCGGTCGATGAGCATACGCGTGAGGAGTATGAAGGCAAAAAGCTCACGAAATCAAATTCCGAAGAGGCCAACTTTGTTTGTGACAAAACCTTGACATACGCTCAATACGCCCCAGGCGAGAGTCAATGTGGGGAGCCAGATTTGTGGGTCGAAGCGTTTCAAACTGTTGTGATGTCCACTAATACGCTAGATGGTGCTGATGTAGGTGTACATACATGATCTGGGAAATATAGGTCAAGGGCGTATAGTGGCTGGCTTGTAGAGCCGGTTACTCGCATTAGCAGGGACTTCAAGGATGACATAGGAGACGAAGTATAGTGCGAGAGCGGTGTTGTATTCGGAGGGTGGACGCAGAGATCCTGGAATCGAATTAAGTAAACTCAACCATGATCTAAAACATTTGCCTTCATCACATACGGTCGTGAGACCAAGAAATTCTGAACGCATTAACCGATGTAATTGCAATCATGAGAGAACAGCTATACTTCATCAAGACTCACTTCGCATTTCCGATATTTGTTCTGTGCCATTGTCAGTATACGATTTAAAACCATGTAAGGTCGTCGTGTTGTATACCCATCCAAGAAACTCAAAAGATACAGCGCCGTCAAGGTGGGCAGCAATCTGCGTGTGCATATACTGTACCCACAGAAATTGTAACAACAAGTCACATCACGGCGACCCGTTGTGTAGTTAAACTCCCAAAAAGTCACGTCACAAACGGGTCTTCTTGTTAACATAGGAATCAATTCGTCACAGGACAAAATATTTATTTCTACCCTATGTCCTCACTTCAAATCCATGTTCCCGTCCGAATGATGAAAGTAGATTGTGGGTACTAATGGATCACTGATTCTCCCATCATTTTTGACTTTTTCTCTTGCTACCACCATGTCCAACAAAATCACTTATGACTCTATGTTGTTGAGTGTCACACATCCTCCAGCCACCTGTTGTAACATCACGCTGTCACATACTGTTGTTATAATTTCCGCGGGTACAGTAATGTCAAAATTATCAAAATTGTCAGGATACTGTGGTTGATCTCAGACAATGCCTAAGGTAAGGGGATTATCTACCTTAGCTAAAAACGATGAACATAACCTATGTCAGAATTATGAAAATCACAATGCTCAAATATAGTGATCCAGCAAAATATGGGTTTAACTGCCTGCTTCGATATTGAAGGGGGATCCAGCAATGGTGATGTGCACCTACCACCCAGGTAGCATCAGGAGATAAGGAAAGCGGAAAGGGATGCGACTGGTTGTGTGAGTCATCGGCAAGCTTGGTTTCCTCTTCGCCCGTGCCCACATTCCAGACCCTCACCGTCCGATCACCCGATCCCGAGGCAACTCGCGTGCCGTCGGGCGAGAAAGCGACAGTGTTCACCAAACCCGTGTGGCCCTTCAACTGGGCTTCCTCCTCGCCCGTGCCCACATTCCAGATCCTCACCGTTCGATCATCCGATCCCGAGGCAACTCGCGCGCCGTCGGGCGAGAAAGCGACAGTGTTCACCAAACCCGTGTGGCCCTCCAACCGTGCTTCCTCGCCCGTGCCCGCATTCCAGATCCTCACGGTCTCATCACGCGATCCCGAGGCAACTCGCGCACCGTCAGGCGAGAAAGCGACAGAGGTCACCAAACCCGTGTGGCCCTCCAACCGGGCTTCCTCCTCGCCCGTGCCCGCATTCCAGATCCTCACGGTCTCATCACGCGATCCCGAGGCAACTCGCGCACCGTCAGGCGAGAAAGCGACAGAGGTCACCAAACCCGTGTGGCCCTCCAACCGGGCTTCCTCCTCGCCCGTGCCCGCATTCCAGACCCTCACCGTCCAATCATTCAATCCCAAGGCAACTCGCGCACCGTCGGGCGAGAAAGCGACGGAGTTCACCCAATCCATGTGGCCCTCCAACCGGACTTCCTCCTCGCCCGTGCCCGCATTCCAGATCCTCACCGTCCGATCACCCGATCCCGAGGCAACTCGCGCACCGTCAGGCGAGAAAGCAACAGAGTTCACCCAACCCGTGTGGCCCTCCAACCGGGCTTCCTCCTCTCCCGTGCCCACATTCCAAATCCTCACCGTCCGATCATCCGATCCCGAGGCAACTCGCGTGCCGTCGGGCGAGAAAGCGACAGTGTTCACCAAACCCGTGTGGCCCTTCAACTGGGCTTCCTCCTCGCCCGTGCCCACATTCCAGATCCTCACGGTCTCGTCACCCGATCCCGAGGCAACTCGCGCGCCGTCGGGCGAGAAAGCGACAGAGGTCACCAAACCCGTGTGGCCCTTCAACCGGGCTTCCTCCTCGCCCGTGCCCGCATTCCAGATCCTCACCATCCAATCACGCGATCCCGAGGCAACTCGCGCGCCGTCGGGCGAGAAAGTGATGGAATAGATCTCCGAACCTCCACCCATGCAGTGTTCCAGCGGTCCCCATGAGTCAGGTAGACCCATTACAACGCTTCGTGGCCCCTTTACCTGTGTACCATAAACTTGACGCATCAAAGACTTCCTGGGAATCCACGTGAATGCCGACTGGTAAGCCTCGAAACAGTGCTTCTGAATGCACTCAAAACCCATCTGCAGAAATCGACGGGCATCATCAATTAGTGGTCGCAGTTCCTCGCCATCTGTAGTTTTGATGTACTGCCATCATGTTAGCGTGCGTACTTGGCTTCCTCATTATCAACACTTACTGAGAGAGCGACACTTGCACTGCGAAGCGACTTGACGCCCGTCCCCAATTCACCAACAATGCTCAGACACTCCATCCAATGCAGGATGTGGGTTTTCAGGAAGTTACGCAAAGCATGAACAACGGACCTGAAGGCTGGAGTGCTTGAGTCTTGGACCTCACTTAAATGGGTGGCCCAGTAAATGCACGCGTATTTGAGTGCTTCGGGGATTTTGCTTGCGTCCTCAGGTGGGTTGGTTCTGTCCATACGCGAGACGGTCAATTCTTCGGGCACGTCACAGATGTTATACTTGAGCAGTCGGTTCATGAGCTCGAGGCATCTGAGCACAAGTTCTGCGTGACCATCGGTGGGTAGGAGAGGGGCGAATGAGGAGACACGGCAGCGTTCGTGATCTACGAGGAATTCCGGAAAGGAAGCATGAAATGGGGAGACTGGAGCGTTTTCTCCAGAGGGAATATGAATGACGGAGTTGAGTCGCGATAAATGGGTGACAGGATCTGATATCCCCGATAACATGGAAAGAGCATTGACCGATAACGGATGCTGGAGGAATATGACGAATGAGACAAGGGTCCTCATGGGGGGCAATTCTCTGTCTTCCCGACCATCACAAGCTTGCTGAAGAATATCTCCATACAATCCATCAATGGCCGAGGTTTGTTGTGGGCTCCAAGCGTGATTTGCCAAGGAAGTGAGCCGCTGTCTGTAGCCGCGTCCACCGTCTCGAATATAGCGGGCTGCCGTAGCTGCATACACGAAAAGTTTCCCAGAGTCCTTAACAATTTGAGACAGTTCACTATCGGGAGGCCATCCATCCTCCTTGTCAGGATCCCAGTCCCTCTTGATATCGTCCAGTGATGCCTTCATATATATCCGGATGTCGCTCTCCACTACGCTTTTCTCGACCTCGTGAAGCAAGAAAGTATTGTATGAACCCTTCGAGGAATTGAAGGAGGTCGTAATGAAATCATTGGCTCTACTGATGAGGAAGAACTTGAGGGGAAGGCCTGAAGCGGAACTGAGAATGACCTGGATGAGGCGCTTGACGAGGTTGGGGTTTGTGCATTCGTCAAGAGCATCGATGACGACAACCTTGTAAACCCCGACCCGGCCATCGACGGCGGTCAGCACTGGGTCAACAATGAGTTTTTTGAACTGCTCCTGCATGTCATTCGACTCCACCAAATCCGGGTCATTCTCCAGGACTTTCGCGAGCTTTGCAGTGACAGCAGGTGAACCCTTGGAAAGGCCGTATGCGATACCTGGGATGATGCGGCGTGCATTCTTGGTTTTCTCTGAGGCTCGAGAGCAAAAGAAACTCGCCCCAAGCATCTGCCGTCTGTTCAAGCGCTCACACAGCGACTGCGCGATCGTCGACTTCCCGATGCCCGCCATTCCTGCGAGCCAATGCACCTTAACACCCTGTTCGTCAAAAGCTTGGGCTTCCAATTCTTCAAGGACGGCGACACGTGTGCCGGGCATGCATCCTGTGGGATCGTCATAGGCGGAGTGCCGGGTTTTGTATGAAGCGCCCTCGGAACGAAGCTTGCCAACCAGACCTGTAATGATGTGAGAACACCAAGCGGCCATCCCCAAGGAGCAGCCTACCGGATTTCAGCATCTGTCGATGGAATATATGAGGCTGGCAGCGCTTCCCCAGGCGCGAAATCACTTACTTGTGACATGTTGATGTGTATGTGTTGATTTTCGACCATTGTCGGGTGATTAATCACAAAGTTGTGTGCATCTTTAAACATTCCTTGATTGTGTTCTTCAGGAAAACCGAACTCAACATTTTACCCCAAGTTGTCACTCTTAAGGAGCAGCCTACCGGACTTCAGCATCTGTCAATGGAATATATGAGGCTGACAGTGCCTCCCCAGGCGCGAAATCACTTACTTGTGGCATGTTCTGTATGGTTACATTGGCGGGGAGTTGCATATCGATCTGTGGAGCGCGATGAGCACCATGCATACAGGAACACGATCTGCAATTTGAACACTTACCTGGAACAAATCACAAGCATTGTTGATGTCCCTCAACAACTTTTGTATCGTTCCGGCATCGTTCGAAACTTCGGCAGTATGGGTCACCAAATATCGTTTTTGCAAGTCGCGGATGGCTTTTACCAAACTCTCGATAGCTCTGTGGGACCGCCAAAGGGAAATGAGATAGAAAAGTAAGAAAGCGGGGCCAATACGCACGTAGAGAAGCTTTGCACCCTCTCTTCAAACATATCCAATCCTCCTTCTTTGTACCTGTGGACCAATGATAGGATATCTTCCGATCTTGTCACGAGTCCTTCTAGCTCCTCCTTGTTCGTGGATACTCCCTGCCGATCGGAGTTCAATAATGTGAATATAATGGAAGTGGCCCACGCACATTAAAGATCTTGTGAAGCATCAAGAACGCCGCGGCAGCAGTTTTCAGGGGCGGGCAGAGATCCGAACATCCCTTGAGTCCTTCTGCTACGACCACCAATCCATGAAGAGCAGGGTTGCCCACGGCTTTCGCTTTCCCGAACAGCGTTGGCGGGTTTTTCTGTGCGGTCGGAACCTGGACGACCTTCTCATATCCGTTACTGGCGGGCAGTGCTGGGGTCTGGACACCTGGGGGAGCCTGAGGAGTCGCAGGTGCAGGGGGAGTTGGGTTTTGGGGCGTTGGGAGACCGTGAGAAGCCCCTGTAACCGGGGCAGGAGTGCCGCGAGCTATTAGGGGAACTTCAAGATTCTCAGGAGGACGGGAAGCGGACTGGGGCCTTGGGAGAACTGGTGTGGTTGCAGGCACGGATGTCCCGATTCTTGGAAGGACAGGAACTGCAGGAATCCCAAGAGTCAAGGAGCTTTTGACGAGTGCAGAGACACTGTGACGCTCCTGATTTCCCGCAGATTGGGCCAGCGTATCTCGCTTTCCTTCTTTGGAGAATTTCGAAAAGAAAGGCATTGTAAACCGATAAGCGCGGGAAGAGCGTACGATCGATGGTGGTCAACGAATAAGCAGGATTGATGTGGGAGGGGTAGGAATAGTCAGGGTTAAACGTTGAGCATTGAGGTACGTACGCGCAAGACGAAAAGTGATCAAGGACAACTTACAAGGTGGACCCTGGATCAAATGCGTGATGGTGTGGGAATCGCTATCAATGCGGTCATGAACTGCGACTCAAGGGCGTTGCGTAGACGATAATGGAGGCCTTATCCTTCAACGTATGCACATCTACTTTCCCACATTTATGTGTATCAGCTGACATAAATTATGGATCCTAGGTCGACAGTGGATTCCTAGGGGGTATCGTTAGAGGATTCCGGTCAGGAATCCTCACCCAGAACCAACATGCCAACCTGACCTAGTGCGAGACACTCGAGGGTGCGTGGAGCTCTACACGCGCGGCATAGTACCTAACTGACCTGGACTTAATGTCTTGTAGATTTCAGGACGCAGCTCTCTGCCACGGATTATGGCAACTTCCTCGCTAATGAGCCACTACCCATCTCGACGCCCACGATTTCGGAAAAAGCGATCCAGATTCTAGTCGACCAGTTCAACTATATCAAGAGTAATGCTGTCCAACCGCTCAGCAAAATCCTTGATTATAAGCACCATATGCACATCGTGTTCCGTTCTTTGTAGACCCCTTGCTTGAAGCCGCCAACGTTAGATGCGATGCGGGCGCGGCCTCCCGCCATATTACGCGCACTGTCGTGTCCTCCCGCACAAATCAAGTACCTTAGTCGGTTATACGCGACACGACAACAGGGCGTGGACAGCACTGTCGGCCTCTCGGACCCCGTCGGGTATTGCAGAGATCTCGTCCGGAAACACGACTACGAATCGTACTTGATTTCGCAGTTCTGGCAGAAAGAGCTGCAGGGGGCGTATTTTGGTATTAAAGCATTCTCCGTGCGCATTCTCTCCTACTCCTATTCCTCGACGGAGGTAACCGACCGCTGCCTTGATCCTTAGGTGAAATTGGCTACAGTGCAGCACCATGTGTCCAATACCATGATTAGGAAAACGTGGATGCAATTTTGGAGGGATGCAGTCAAAGACATATTCAACGTGCGGTTCATTCACATGCTATCTTTTGAGACATGCATCAATAAATGCGCGTAGGGCAGACCATCACGACATCCCATTGTGCTTGCATTGTACGATGCTACCCAACACCCTAACCTACAGCCATACCATTTTAAACGCATAATTGACGCTTGTGTATGTCCCCTTCCATACTCCCCAAATTTCAAATCTATCATGTCTTTCTAGGATGCAGAACTCGAAACTACATCCTACCAAACCATAGACTCAATAACCGCACACGCCGAATCAACATTTAGCACACTTCTCTACCTCCTTTCGCTGCTCCCTCCCCTCCTAAACACATCCGATGCCCTCTCACACGCCGCCTCACACCTCGGCACTGTGCAAACCATGGCCACACTCCTCCGTGCCCTATCCTTCCATACAAGACAAGGCCGGAACGTCATCCCTGCAGAAATCACGTCGAGGCATGACGTGAGGCAGGAAGAGGTTATGAGATACGGACCGGAGGCGAAGGGTGTGGAGGACGCAGTGTTCGAGTTTGCTACGCTTGTGAATGATCATATGATTACTGCGCGGTCCATGTTGAAGGAGGAAGGGATGGGTGGGAAGGTTCCCGTAGGAGCTATGCCTGTTTTCCTCGCTGGAGTACGTGTCCTTTTGCTTGAAGTCTGGAAGGACAAATTCTGAATTTTCTCTCCAGGTTCCTGTAGCCAATTTGCTGCAATGCTTGGAGAAGAACAATTTTAACGCGTTTGACCCGAAGTTGCAGCTACGCGACTGGAAACTCCCATGGCGGGTCTACTGTGGATACTATCAATGTCAATTCTAGAACGAGGCTCGAAAACCCGCTGTCCTTATTCTGTGTCTTAACCTAGAACATTAATCATTAAAAAAGAAAACAAAAAAGAAAACCAAGAGTCTTAGAAAACATATCTATACCGCAACGCCCGGTCGCCCTGTCTCTGCTTCTCCTCTGGCGTCAACTCATCTTCACAATCCTCACCCTTTCCACCTTGATCTCCTTCTCGACTCCCTTTTCGGGCAGCCAAGATAGCAGCACGACGGCTATTCTCTTTACTCATCCACCACCATAGGTATGATGTGACGAGAATTGAGAAGAGAAGGTATCCTATCGCAATGATATGTGGGGTGCGGAATTGGTGTGCGGAGAGCGAAGGCCGGTAGATTAGGACGCTATGGACCAAAGTCAAAGTTGGAGTCGAAAAGTTGGTTGATACAAGGGAGGAATTGGCGACGTACCCTGCGATAGCACCAATGTCACCAATCGTGATCTGCATCGCGACTGCAACTGCACGTTTGGTTTGCGCCGAGACATTCTCGCCCGGCCAGCTACATCACCTCTTGTCAGTCGTTACCTGATGGAGTGCATCGTGCCGGAACGTACCTCAGGAGGAGAGCGTTTCCAGTGTATACGCCTGCAGCAGCGAAATGCACACCGACATACTGCGCACCTGGGGTGTTAGTTGTCAGAAGGATGATGTATCCTATCCATGCTGGCGCGTCAATGATTGAAACAAGAGTAAATAGAAGGGGACTTACCAAGGATGGCGATGCCTGCAGCGATGGTGATGAATATTGCGCGTTTGTCGTATTTCGAAGAGAGCCAGACGGTTATCCAGATTGAGATACTTGCGAGAGAGTTGGGTGGAACGGTCAGCCTGTAAAGAAGTAACAGACAATCAATGAGGTATTCAAGGACAAAACAGCCGGATGGCACATACAGCTGCGCTTTCCAGCTCGCGTATCCCAATCCTTGGATTATCGAAGGCTGCACATTTATCCTCATTAGCCTCCAGTCTCCGCTATGATGAAACGGTGCAACACACCAAGAACAAGCTCAGTGAATACAAAACAAACGCGAATCCATGGAACAAAAACGCATACGCCCACACAAGGTGGTCTGTCAACGCCTGTTTAACGTAGAACCACTCGAATTTCTCAATTAGTCCTGCGTCAGAGTCGGCATTGAGACGTTCGAGGAGGCGTTCACGTTCCGGTCCCGTCAGCTACAAACCATATGCTGCGTGAGCGAAGTTTCTGTGAAAAGAAAAGAGACTCTAGACGTACGAACTTCGCCTTGTGTGACCAGGTGGGAACGATGAAGTACGCTAGGATTGCGGCTGCGACAGTGATGATACCTTCGATGATGAAAATCCTGAAATCAAATGCTCGTTAGCGTTATGAGACTAAAGAAAATCGAAGAAGCGTGGAATACCATTCCCAGCCCTTTCGGCCGCCTACACCATCCATCTTTCCGATAGCGTATGCAAGGATACCACCGAATGCACCTGCGAGCGCCGCACCTCCGAAGAAAAGTGCGACACGCCAGCTCCTTTCATGTCTGGTGCGAGAGTCAGTTATATGAATGGCCGTGCGCAGCCGGGCGGATTCCACACCTGCGGTAGTACACTGAGAATACATAGATAACACCTGGGAATAGGCCGGCCTCTGTCACCCCCAGAACTATGCAATGAGGGGTTAATGTATGAGCGTATGCGTGGGGGGAGTGAGGGCAAAATGCTCACGGAACCGAACTCCAAAGAGGCCAGCTTTGTTCGCGACAAGACCTTGACATACGCTCACAACACCCCAGGTGAGAGTCAGTGTCGGGAGCCAGATTTGTGGGTTGAAGCGTTTCAAGCTGTTATGATGTCCACTAACGCACTAGATTGTACTGAAGCGGGTACACATACATGATCTGGGAAACGCGGGTCAAGAACGTGTAGTGACTAGCTTGTAGAGTCGGACACTCACGTTAGCAGGGACTTCAAAAATGACATAGGCGATGAAGTATAGTGCGAGAGCGGTGTTGTATTCGGAGGATGTGACGCCGAGATCCTGAAATCGAACTAAGTAAACTCAACCATGATCAAAAACCTTTGGCTCCATCACATACGGTCGTGAGACCAAGAATTCTGGACGCATTAGCAATGTAGTTGCAATCATGAGGGAGCAGCTATACTTCGTCAAGACTTACTTCGCATTTCCGATATTTGTTCTGTGCTATTGTCAGTATACGATACATGAAGTCGTAGTGTTACATACCTGTCCAAGAAACTCAAAAGATACAGCGCTGTCAAGATAGGCAACAGTCTGCGTGTGCATGTATCGTCAGCTTAGAATCAAAGAGGCACTTGAAAGAACATACCTCAAATCTACTTTCCGTAGTAGCTGTCTGTCCTTCGGAGTGAAATAGTCCTTTTCGTTGTAATGGGACTCCGAGTCCGTCGACAATGACTTTTCTCCCATCTTGCACGTCAAGTTGAGGTCTTGGACAAAGGAGGCGGTTGGAGTCGAGTGCGGAGGCCAGACGGGGGAGTGGGAAATCCAAGACCAACTCCGGGTCCTTTATTCGCTCGCATCTGCAGGCATCCTCAATTTCCACAGGTAGTATGTCGCCAGTCAGTAGGCGGATTGCGTCATCTGCAGCTGAAATAAGGTGAAAAAATCATAGGATTTAGTGACTGATGACAATAATGATATTCTGGTTTAAATATATCAGTCACATGAAGCCACCCCCCACCCGGGGGAAGCTGCATGCGCGGACTTGACGAGAAGTGGAATGAAAGCTTTGATCTAGTCTAAGTCATTCTCGGGATAAGGAGTTGTCATGTTACTGCGGCTATACGCAGCCCTACGAAGGGTCCTGTACACTGTGGACGTAGTCCCGTTTGAGTCCTAAACTAAGGACTTGCGCCAGCGACATCTGAAGCGAAAAGGCGCTGGACTCCCAAAGGCGAAATAATCCGGGGTTGCGATCGACCGATGGAAACGACAGCATCAGGCATGGGGCCCTGAACCACAAAGCTTCAAGGTTCTGGCGGACAACGGCACGGCAGCCGTCAAGGAAAGGAGGGCTCGGATGGATGTGCCGATTGACGCTGTGGTAGTAGCGTCGGAGAGGTGGCCTGTACGAACTCAATAGTAGAAACAGGGCACGCCGATGCACCATTGAAATCGAATAGTTTGGTGTTTCGAAAAACTCGACAAGCCATAGATGCCACGAGAGGCACGACGGGTATTGTGAAAATAGATTTGAGCATGCCTGGGAAAGGTGGGGGAAGGAAGAACAATATGCTAGCTAGAATTGTCGCCCCAACAGTAATCCTAAGTAGAGGGAATGCATCAGCTCATCGTTTTTCGACGAATCAGCTCGCAAAACGTACAAGTAATATAGTTGTCCCCCTTGCAAGATGGCACGCGACAATCGAGGTAACGCCTTGCCTGACACGAGAGTGGTCCACCCAATCCGCTCATCCGGTGAAATGTGTGTCGATGCGATCTTGTACGAAATCGCTAGGAAAACGCAGCTGTCAAATAGGAAAGAGGATAGGGCACTAGCAGCGGTGTATGGTTGAATAATGGATTCATGAAAGTAACGTGTCCCTGGTATGAAAGCGGGCACTACGCCAATAGGCACTGTAACCGTAGAGCCAACATAAATCACCCAAAGTAAAGAGAAGAGTCGTTGTACTGGTCGACTGTCGGCATAGACAGCATGCACTCGTCGAAGGAACAGAAAGGCGGAACATAGGATGGATAAGGCACATAAACAGCCACCAACAAGTGATAGAGCATGTGGATTATCGATTGGCGTTGCTAAACAAAGCTCAGAATGAGGACTAAGGCACAAGTGCGCAACACCCACTTCTCCCAATGACGCTACAGAAAACGTAGGCTGTGGCAAAGAGCCTTTGGGTACGTCAGTATATGGGGAGGCTTATTGCACTTAGAAATACCTTGAGAATACGAAAGAAAATATAGTAAACCGGAACGGACTGTGCCTCACAATTTGAAGGTCATTCGGAAGACAGACAAGTATGTCCCATACGGTTGCCTGTGTTCGTGAGCTCGACCACCAAGACTTGGGTTGTCAAACCAAAGGCATACCCCGAAGACAACCAAGATGACATTCCTACTAATTTCAAATTGCCTGCCATCAGCCGGTGAAAGGTGGTTAAGGTAGGTATCTGGACTGAGGAAGGTTTCATTAATAGAGGGTGCCATATCATGCGGGGAGCGCATCTGAGAAACCACCTCTGATATATTGCCATGTCCTTTGCCGTAAACCTTGGCTCAAGCCTTCTTTGAGTTGATAGCGATCCATGCCAAGTACCCATACGCACAGATCGATGGTTATCTGGAGCATATGGGCGCTGTTGTTGCAAGGAACTAATGGTCATTTGATTTATTTCGAAACACTGAGAGACTAGCATATAATGTCAACACTAGGACAGCGCTGATAGGCTCTAGTGTGGCAGGGTAGATATCCTGATATTACGTTGCAGTAACTCAGTTAGAACTTGTGGTACTCATTCAACTGATTGCGAGAAAATATGCTGCGCAGCAATGGAACATTTGTGCGACACACCCAGCTCGCTGCTGGCATAGAAACGGATGCGACTCATGATTCATCAATGATTAGAAAGTAAACCAAGATATGCCAGACTGTGGCTTGTGAGTGAAATACCTGTCATAGCCATGACCCACTTATACGGTCACTCATGGAAGCCGTCAACATGAAACCCTAGTTTGGCAGCGCCTCAGATCACATTGTATCATGTGGGAGACGATGGGAATATCGGTTCTATACACATTGGGTATCGGTGACAGTCCTAGTGGAAGTAGCATTATAATCAAATAGTTTAATGTTTCGAAAGACTCGACAGGCCATAGAAGATACGAGAGGGATTAATGGCACTGGAAACACGACCTTGGGAATTTGGGGCACAGAAAGAAGATCGAGGAGTATCCCAACCAAAGCCATCACTCCAACCGTAATCCTAAGAACATAAGAGCAAAAGTAAGTATGCAGAGTTTCAAAGACATCAAAAGTCAATACTTGCAAGTAGTACTGCTGACCACCTTGTAGAATTGCACGAGATAGTCGCGGGAGTGCTTTACCTGAGACAAAGCTATCCTGTCCTATCCGCTCTTCCTTTAAACAATGCATTGAAGCGATCTCATATGAGACGGCCAGGAAGACAGCGGAGTCGAAAAGGAGACCAAAGAGGAAGCTGACTGCAATGTAGGGGTGGATACCGGAATCCTTGTATCAACGTGTCCCAGGGATGAGGCTTGGCTTCATATTGAGGGGCACTAGGATCTCGCACAGGGCATATGTGAACCAAAACCCAGAAAAGAACCATCGAACCCGTCTGCTGTCGGCATAGACTGTGTGAACCCGTCGAAGAATAGATAAGATGAACACCCAAACGCCAGTACACAGAAGAATCCCCCAACCATAGTTGGGATATCAGGATCATCGATTGGTATAGCTGAGAGACCGCGGGTAAGTTTTGCCTCTGGGCCATAGCATACAACACACACTCCTTTGAATAACGCTACTTAGGACGAAACGGTGGCAAATAGCCTACAAATTGTTAGTTATTTTTCCTTTCAAAAGATACTGCTCTGATATGCCAGATTACCTAGAAAATATGAAACAGAAAATGATGAATCGAAAGCGGCTGCGCCTCATAATTCGAATATCGTCTGGAATGTAAACCAGGATATCCCATACAATTGCCTAAAGAGCATGAAAAGAGACATTAATTTAGCAGCAGTAATAACGAGAAAGAGCATACCCCAAAGGTGATCAGGATAAAATTCCCACAGACTTCATATTCCATAGCTTCTTTAGGGGACAGGTGATTGAGATATGTATCCGGATTCAAGGCTCCGGTGAGGCCAGAAGGGGTCAACATCACGTATTAGCCTGTGCAAGCCACCAATTAGACCTTCCCATATTTATGTACCACTCATATGATAGGATCGTCCTCGAGCATATAGTCATTTGTACTTAGAAGGATTAACTGCTAAATAGATTTGGGACAGCGTAGTTGACAGTTGTCAACTGATGGTTGAAGGTGTGAGGTAACGGTATCGATCTCGGCCAAGGGCCAAGTTGGTGATGATTATCCAAATCTGCATAATGTGAATTAAGATTCGGTATTGGGAGCCGATTCTGTCCGAGAACAAAAAAGCATACGACGGGTATAAATAGGATCGGGACAATGATCAATCGATCAAGAGGCAAGTCAAGACAGAAAAGAATTTTACATTGCCATAATGGCGAGTAATAATGCGAATTACGACATGTGAGACAAGTAAGAAAACATCAGTTCATCTAATCATTCTGAAAGTGCCTCTCTGAGACATGATTATATGTAAACTGGAGGTTAGAAATAGGATTTGTCGAAGCCACATCAAAATTGAACAATTTAGTGTTTCGGAAGACCCGACAAGCCATCGAGACTACAAGGGGAGGAAATGGCACTGCAACTGCAACCTTGATTTGAGGACGGACAGAAGGAACATGCACCATCACTGTGACTAGGATGGTCCATGTGGCTGTAATTCTAAGCGGTGATAGTGGTCAGTAGGATCCGGACATCCACCTTGCCATGTTATTCATAGCCACTTACAAATAATACTGCTGACCTCCTCGTAGAATCGCACGCGACAACCTAGGAAGCGCCTTTCCTGACACCAGGGTATCCCATCTGATACTATCATCCAACGAGCTGTGGCTTGTTGCAATTTTGTGAGAGATTGCCAAAAACACGGATGTGTCGAAGAGCAGAACGACAAATCCAGCAAAAGTGACATAAGGTTGGGCGTGGGGTGCCCTGGTATAACGTGTTCCTGGGATATAGGTTGGGATTATGCCGAGAGGTGCTGCGAGCTCAGACGCAGCATGTATAGCCCAAAAGGTAGAAAAGAACCACCGAACCCATCGCTTATTGGCATACACAGCATGTACCCGTCGAAGAAACAGGTAGGTTGCACACACCATTGCCGAAACGCTCAGGCAAGTAGCGATTAAAGTCAATATGCGTGGGTTGTTATTTGGCATAGCTGTGGTATTACAAGTAAGGTCTGAGTTTCGAAAGAGACAGAGGGGGTGCACGCACTTCTCCCCAGAACAGCAAGGAAGATGAAGGCCACAGAAAAAAGTCTACTTAGATGTCAACTCTTGGCGAGACAATGCATATACGTACATACCTCGAAAACACGAAGCAAAATATGACAAACCGAAAAGGGCTGCGCCTTACAATACGAATATCATCTGGGATGTATACCAATATATCCCATATAAGTGCCTGTTCAGGTATAATGAAGAGGTGTGAGAGATAAGGCGAGACTCGACAGCGAGGGAACGTACTCCAAAGACGAACAAAGTAACGTTTCTCAGGATTTCGAAATCTCTGGCATCATCAGGTGAGAGATGGTTGAGGTACGTGTCCGGATTAAGGGCCACAGTAGAATTAGAGGGACTCGCCATTATGTGCGGGTTAAGTGTTGGACCTGAGGGACAGCGTCATGAAGGTATTTAAACCCCTGATCCTATGGTAGCCCGGCTTGGTGTTTGCACAGGTAGTATGAAGCCCGGGGCGGCGATGGTTATCTGATTGCCGAGTTCAAAGCTAGATAAGGACGCCTACGTCGAGTCAACAACTAGTATGAGGTTCCAAATGGCTGGAGCCGGCTTCTATCAATGTGTTAACCAGAATGAAACAAGCCCTTGGCAAGGGGGTCTTAGTTCGTAACTGAGCCGGCGAGATGATTGTCCCGACTTAGAAGATGCAAGGACCGGGTGTCGTTACACAATGCGCCGTCATTCACTTGGAGGACCTTCTTTTGTGCCGCATGGAGATTGACGCCGAAACCTTTTAGATGGCGCGAGGCAGCCCCTGGCAAATTAATAGTTGAAGCGACAGTTCAACTTCGCAGCTCTAAGGACGACTGGCAGGAGTAGTGGTATAAGCGAATTGAATATTAGGGATTGGGTTTGTCGGAGCGACATCGAAATCGAACAGTTTGATATTTCGGAAGACCCAACGAGCCATTGAAGCCACGAGAGAAACTAATGATATGGATAATGTGACTTTCAGTAGTGGGCGAATGGATGGAAGATATACTATCGCACCAATGACGATAGTCAATCCAATCATTGTCCTAGTGTGAAAAAGACGAGGATCAGTGATGACCGAAAGATAACCAGAAGTCTCCCGATGACACCTACAAGTAATACTGTTGGCCTCCTCGCAATAGCCCGCGATAACCGAGAGCTTAAAGTGCCTTGCCTGACACTAAGGTGTCCCATCTGATTCTGTCGTCCAGCGCATCATGATCCGTCGCGATTTTGTACGAGATCGCCAAGAAAACAGGGGTGTCGAACAGGAGTATGATAGTCCAATAATTAAGACGTGCGGTTTGATGTAAGCGCCTTGAGAATAGCGCGTTCCAAGGATGTGCGTTAGCTTTACGCCGAGAGGGGCTGTCAATTCGGATGCAACGTGAATGACCCAAAATACAGAGAAGAACCAGCGGACCCATCGCTTATCAGCGTGTTCGGCATGTGCTCGTCAAAGGAACAAATAGGATGCACATGTCATGGCCAAGACACTCAGGCAGCTAGCAATCAGGACCGAAGTGCGCGAGTTGTCGTTTGGCATGGCTAAGAGTTACGAATAAACACTGGATGACGGACTTCGCAACAGATATTAAATACGCACTTCTTTCCATGACACCGAGAAGAACATAACCAGCGGCGAAGAGTCTAATCGGATGTCAGCTTTGACGGCAGAATAGTACCAGAGTGACAAAATACCTCGAGAATATGAAACAAAAAATGACGAGACGAAAAGGGCTATTCTTTACGATCCGAATATCATCGGGTATGTAAAGGAGTGTATCCCATATCATTGCCTGTCAGTATGTCAAAAAGGCCTCTTTATACCAGAAATCCTGACGGAGAGGAACACCTCCAAAAACTGTCAATGCGATGTTCCTGCAGATTTCGGATTCTGCTACATCAGATGACGAAAGATGGTTGAGAAAAGTATCAGGGTCGAGGAACGTGGAATTCGTAGCGCTCTCCATGATACGGAAGCCAGGTGAGGCAAAGACGTTGCCATGCCTCGGGTTTGTAGAGGCTTGTTTTTGAAGCCTGGCTGGACGGGTATGAAGCTATGCCGGTGAACAGCGATAGCTATCCAGCCCTAGCCTGATGAAGTCTTTTGCGTCGACCGTGACGAAGCTACCGACGCTCGGGATCGGTTTCTTCCTGGGCGCTAGCCAGAATGAGAACGATCAGATGCCAGAACACTTCTAAGAGACAAGTTCGAGTCATTCATAAGGATCTTCTAGCTTCACGGCAGAATGTAGAGGTAATGCTGTTCTCAATCGCCATTATCAAAATGCGGGCAAGAAGCATAACCGAAGCAAAGCTTGCCCAAGCCATGGTAAGCATCAATGCAAAATGAAAGGGTTGGCGCGAATGTGGAAGTCAATGATGGCAAGCCGAGGGTTGCGACCGATGGACCTTGGACTTCGAATGGCAATGCTTGTATATAATCGATACTTACCTTCAGACAAAAGCATTCGACAACTAATAAAATATCATATAGAACACGCCTATGCGGAGGAAAAATTAGAAATATGTCTGAACAACATAGAAAATACAGAGCATACTTCATAAATGGAGTCAATTCGCCGACCTTAGCCATGTGGGGCGCGATGAAATGCGTGACGCGATAATTTTTATACAAAAATAACGCCATATCTACGACCTCAAGATTCTGCAGCTCTCCAAGTAACATGTGAGCAGCGTGAAATTTGTGGAATATGGGATATGACAGTGGTTAGCAAGTCTTGGGATATTCATCGAATGTGTATTGGACTTATTGATCCAGCTGTGGGGGGAGGAGGGGGAATGACTAGAAGCAAGGTTCGAGAAAATGATAGTAGTTCTGTGGTTCAGTATGGTATGGACGTGATCAGGTGTAGTTACAATCTATACAAACTGAATATTGGATATAAAACTCATTGCGCAGTATTAAAATCAAAGAGTTTGATGTTTCGAAAGACCCGGCAGGCCATTGAAGCTACAAGAGGTACCACGGGTTTCGTAAACGTGAGCCTGACTATCTGGTGGACGGACGGGAGACCTAGAAGTATCCCAACAACGGCCGTCATCCCAAATTCTAAACGCGACGTCATTAGGAGGCAAGAACTGAAAGGGTGACTACTGACAGGTAATATTGCTGTCCTCCTTGCAGAATCGCGCGCGATAGCCGTGGAAGGGTTTTCCAGACACGAGGGTACCCCATGAGACCCGCTCATCGACTGAGCTATGGGTCGACGCAATTTTGTACGAGATCACGAGAAAAACAAAGGAATCGAAAAGGAGAGGAAAGAAGGCACCAATAGCAGCATAGGGACGGAGTCCAGCGTCCTTTTCATAATGGGTTCCTGGGATGAAGGTTGGGTGTATACCTAGAGGTATTGTGAGTTCTGCTAGAGAGCTCATAACCCAGAACACAGAAAAGAACCGCTGAACGCATTTGTTCTCGGCATACGCAGCGTGGACGCGCCGAAGGAACAAATAGGATGCGGTTGTCAATGATAAAAGGGACAGGAGCCCCGCAGCCATACCCAAAGCACGATGGTTTTCGACGGGCATAACTGGCGGAATAGTGTGAATAAGTTTTGACAGAAATTTGAGCCCAACACGCACTCTTGTTAACCACGCCAACAAGAACATGCACCATGGCAAAAAATCTGTATTCAGATGAGACACAGTGACGTGCCGAATCTGAGAGAGATACCTTGAGAATAAGAAACAGAATATAACAAGCTGAAAGCGGCTGCACCTCACAATTTGAATGTCATCAGGTATGTAAACGAGTATGTCCCACACGGTGACACGCCCCAAACGAAAATAGGGGCGAATCTAGACATTTTCGGCCGTTTAAACTGTGAAAATAACATAGTAAATTAAGCGGACCCTCCCCAGTTACTGAACAAGGAAAGAAACATACCTAAAATAGAAGTAGCTACTCCGCTACAATGGGGTGAGCCCAAGGTCAACCAGAGGAGCTGGCAAGACTGGTTATCTAGTACTCCAGACTTACATCTGTGAACCAGAGGG
>JAEUWQ010001231.1:0-16696 GCA_018524765.1 Podaxis sp. AQ799166
TTTCTGAATCAGAGTCCCCCACGAACTTGCTAGGGTGTGGCTTTTGGTAATACTATTTTATATTTCACTTCACATTAACTCCTTTATTTGCTATATTTAATAGTAATCCATTTGCTGCCCCATCAGCATTCACATAGCGGTTGAGTTTCTGGTGAAACTCCCCATGCAGGGATTGTGGGCATCTGGGGGTGAAGTAGCTATACTTCTTACTCTCGTTGATGAGGTTTATTTCATGATTTACTTCACAAAATGGGGGAAGCTTGTCTGGAGGACCATGCATTATGTCCTCAAATTCATTGAACCACTGCTGGCGCAGCGTTGGTATGTCCTTCTTGGAGTACTGGCCTTGTCACTCAGGGTGGCAGTTTCTCTTCTCAGCATTTATCCAAGTGTTTTGTATCCGTGTTTCTGAATCGTCTTCTACTGGAAGACGAGTGACAATCATACTGTGGAGTTGATCTCATATCATTTTATCAGGGTAATGTACCCTGGTAAACTCCTGGGTTTCAACTATGTCATCGAGGTTGGGTTGTGTGAACCCAGTCAAAGTTGGTAGTTCATCCCCAGGACAACGCATTTCCCATATGCCGCAGACCATGGTGTTCCATTCTGCAGGCATGCAGGGGTCGTAATACCACTCGAACATTGGGTTCTGAGTGGGTCTGTCCATCAAACAAGACTTGTATCTCATTTTTTGTGGTCTATGAGGGGCATTTTGTCCCTCTTGGTTTGGTGAAGGGTGTGATTTTCCCTTCAGTTTGTCTCTCTTGGAGGAGACCTTGTGTCCTCTGTGACCTACGTTCCCCCTTTGAGAGTTCATGGAACTTTCGACCTCTTCTAAGAGGTGACAGCTATTGTGGGGTAATGTTTCCCCTTGGGAACTTTGTTTGTCATCTCGGACTTCTTCTATGGATGTTCGACGAGATAATATTTGTTGAACATCCTCCACAAGTCAACTTGACTTGTTTTTGTCGGTTGCATGGTGGCAACGCAGGCAAGTATCTGATTCACCAGTGAAGTTCACCACTGCTATGGTTTCGTTTCCAATTCTGACTTCATTCTTGATGAAGTCGAGGATAATGTTGTTTGTACGCATGAATGGTGCACCGATTATCATGTCATAGCAATCGAAGTTCGCTACATCTACATACATGTGAGTATGTATGTTTCCAATGGCGATGTTTACTGTCACTCCATACTTGACAGTGGATCAACTGCCCACTGTCCCCAGTTGCAGTGTGTGAGGGTCTAATAGTTCGTTGACCCTGATGCCAGCCACTTGTGCAAACATGGGGGTGATGCTGGTAGTCATGCTACTGGAGTCCCACAGTGTCCAAGTGTCAATCCCGTTGATGCTGACGAGAGTGGCGAGACATTGCTTCTTGCTGAGGGAGGCTTGGGGCTGAAGGATCTTATCCTTCTCTTTATGGAGGGTAATGCGGTGTACCCTCACTTCATGGTCTGGTTTCTCACTGGGCTCGACAGTGAGAGCGTTGACGACATCGAAGTCATCACAATCTTTGTCACTGACATCTTCTGCATCGCCAATCATGGCAGCAAAATCATATTCGTCGTCAACGTCAGATCTGTAGTCTGATTTGATAACTTCGACTTGTACTAGTTTGTCTCCATTTGACAAACTAGACTCTGGTTCTTCTTGGACCTCAGTGTTGTCATCTGAGGTTGAGTCCTGTTCAATTTCTTCAACTTCTTGTTGAAGAACCTCTTCGTTGTTCACTGGAATGACTGTGTGCACAGCTTGTACATAGCTGTGTCATTTCCCCTTCTCTGGGCATTCTTGTGCCCAGTGACCATGTTTTCCACATTTATAACAAGGCCCTTTCTCTGTGGCCTTGTTTCCTTGGTTCTGCTTAACAGGTACCTTGCTCTGTACCTGTGGTTTGAATTGAGCCTTGGGTTTGTATTGTCAAGGTGGGGGTTTCGACGGTCGTTTTGGTGGAAAGGCGTTTGAGGATCACCTTAGCTCATGGGCAGGGATGTGATCTCATCCTGTGGATATGCAACAAGGGACCCATGCAGTCCTTGTTCTTGGTTCTGCTGTGGCAGGTTTCTTTGAGAAGCCTGCTGATGGTTCATGTGATCAAGAAGGTTTCAGTACCCTTTCAAAGAAAGCACTGCTTTGCATCTGATTCTCGTAATTGGCTGCATGTGCCACGAAGTCCTCAAGTTGATTCATCTCAGGAGATAGTCCTCTGTCGAACATGAGGAAGTGCCTCATGGTTTGCAGGAGACCTTCCAGGAAGGTCTCAATGAGAGAATAATCGTCGGGGTGGATCGCCATGTCTTGCAAGTAACCCAAGATGGCATCATAATAGTGTTGAATCCCTTCTTTGGGATTGTATCTGACCCCTTTGAGGCTTTCGTGAGCCTCGTGCATTGATGTTGGTCTGATGAATCTGTCATAGAGCACTGTAATGATGCTCTTGAACATCCAATCGTATTTACTATGATCTATACTAAGTACATGACAAACAAACATATCCTTTGCCTCTCCAACAAGGTAATATTGGAGGGTTAGGATTCGTAGTTGGTCCATAGTGGGACTTTGTCCCCCTAGTCCTTTCATGGTGAAGTCAGCACAGAGACTTGTTATGGATGACAACAAGTCTCTGAATCGGTGACTTCCACCATACAGTTCTAAGCTCTTTTCCATGGGGAGCTTGTTTAGCAAAGGTTTATAACCTTCAGGATACTTGATGGGTTGCGCGAGGTATTGGTCGATCATTCGGTGTAAATGATCATACATTAGGTTATTGTAACTCTGGACGGATTGTACAATCCCCAGAGTTACTGACTCGTCACATGCCTCTCTGACTAGAGAGTATTGATGAGTCCCTTGGTTCAGTGTGGGGAGTTGTGAGGTGGTGTATACCTCCTGCTCCTCCTTTGTATCATCTTCTTCCTCTCCTTCTTCCTCTTGGATGGGAGGAAGATTTCGGAGGGGATGTAGATTGTATAGTGGGGGCAGATTTTGCCCCTGCGAGGATGGTTGTTGGGGTGGGGATGCCATCCTGACCATTTTGCAGGTATTACCCGTTTGAGGTGTCTTGAGAGGGCCTCCAAAGAATACACAAGTAGCTGCCTTTTGCTCCTCGTGTTCCGACATGGTGGCTTCAATGGGTATGTGTCCATTGAACCTAACATATTGGTCATCTATCAGAGACAACCCACAGGTGTGAATGTCTTCATTTCGCATTCGTTGTAGGGCAACCTGGTCACTCCACTTATCAGCATGAGGGGTTCATTTAGCCATAGGCAATACAAATGGGGTGCTTGAGGCTTGGAATGGCCTAGTGTTCATGGGAACGCTAGTGGTGGAAGGTAGCTCAGCTTTAACATTTGATGTTGAAGCTGCTGGGGATTTTCCACTGGCCATGGGTTTGGCTGGTGGCGATCTTATGGTCTCAGGACTCGTTGCAGGGTAGTTACTACCCTGCACCATTGTTCTTGGCAATGGTACACCCATCAGTCCTTTCCCTTTGGGAGAAGAGATAGGGGGCAGTCGAGGTGACCAATGTGGGTTGAGGGTGTTGATCTGACCCTGGGGGTCAGGTTGCATTAACAGGGGAGGCAGCAGTCGGGATTGTGATGCCCCAGTGGTTGGGGCATAGTGATGCAATTGGTTCATGAAGGTATTGTTCCCTGGGATCGTCTCACTGTCCGTGACAGTGGACCCATCGATGGTGAAGTGTGTGGCCCTTAGGCCATACCCTTGTGCATGTTGTCATTGTGCACTGAGGCACTCATTGTAAGCTTGATCCATTTCCCCTGGTTGCCTGGGTGCATGTAAATGCGCCACGGCTTGGGCAGTATTTGATAATGCAGTCAGTGAGGGAGATGGATGGCATGGATGTAATTGAAGGGTGGGAATGCGGAGTTGTGGTTGAGGTGTTGCCAGCAGTCCATCATTATTGTGTTGACGATGGTGCTCATGCACTAGGTGTTGTTCAGCCCTCTCAATTGCTTCGTTAATTTTGGCATTGAGGGGATCATAGGTGATCCCATCATTAGTGGAGTTGAGGATGTGCTCAAGGTACTGTTGAGTGGGTTGTATTTTATATACACTATGCATGGGCATAAGGTCAGTTCGTTTGACCTTCATGGCCTGGGCCTTTTGGTAGGCCATGCAGAGCTTTGTCAAAGCTCTGATATAGGTGGTGTGGAATCAGTTGGAGCTGACTTCTATTGGTGAGTCAGTTTCCTGGTATGACTCCGCTATGATCATTTCAGTGTATATCAGCATTTGGTGTTGGTGTTGGCATTTAATAATGCCATAGTCTGTGAATACGGAGTTGACTTGGTCTTCTAAGGAGACCACATCATTGAGAGCAGGGGGTGAGAATTCCAGCATTGATGGTTCAGAGTGTGAACCATCGGATCAGTGTGTTGTGCTTGGCAAGGGGCACAATGCTGGGGGATGGCTCGGTTCGAATTCAGGGAATAGGGGAAGCTCCTCTGGAGCTTCCTCACTGTTGGTGGATGATTCATGGGCCAACGGGTCTGCTGGTGGTGTGGTGATGGGGAAGGGGATTGTTGGTTCATAGCGTGGCAAGGGGATAGATGGGGAAGGGGGAGTGGGTGGAGTGTATAGGCCTTGTATGTTTGTGTCGCACGTCATTGCATTGAGATGTCGTTGCATGTCTTCAGACACATCATAGTGTCCAGGGGGGTGATGGTGCTGTGAGGCCATTTGAGTAAGTGGTGACAAGAGCTTTTTACTTTAGGCTTTTAAGTGCAATAGTTGTGTTTAATGGTTCACTTAGTATGTGCCCAAGTGCAGGGTACTGTAAAAAAGTGTAAGCCTACTGGGGCTTACTCAGAGCTTATGACCTTAAGTTCACACCAGCATACAGTAAACCTGATATATTGGGACGTACGTAGTGTGTTATAAGGTCAGCTGTCCTAACGACAGCTGACGACAAGATTATAAAGAGTGTATGTTTGATGGATTGAGTAATCCATCAATGCTGAAGACAAACAAGAGAATTAATTAAGTAATTAATAAAAGGAGCGGCTAAATTAATGAGGGAACAAGAGACAACACAATAGTAAGGGCCCAGCCCTTACATGGACTAAGAGTCCAATGACTGGGAACTCACTGAATGCCAGTCCAAGGATGTCACAGAGTCCCAACTGGACAATAGAGAATCCTGCATCCCTAATGACACTCAACATGAGCTTGAGTACTATGACCTGCCCGATGACCTGAATCCAGCCAACAATGCTGAAGGTTGGGAAGATGGTCAGGGTGGTGGTGGTCCTCCAGGTGACAACCCTGGTGACAGTGATGGTCCAAGCAATGACAATGGCGATAGCAAACCTGAAGCCTGTGGTGCTCAGGAACCCCCTGAGGATAATGGTATGCATTTTATGAGGGTCATGGAGAGACTTGCCCATGGTATTGAATCCAGCATATGCAACCAATCTGTTCCTCCTCCTCCTGTCACATGTCCTGAAAAGATCCAGGCAAAGGAGCCCAACACCTTTGACAGATCTAAGCCACACAAGCTTCCAGATTTCCTTTTCCAGTGTCACATCTATTTTAGGATGAACCCACAACTTTTCCAAATAGAGACTGCAAAAGTTAATTTCACCATTTCTTATCTTTCCAGGTCAGCATGCCAGTGGTTCCAGACCATTCTGGACTCAGAGCCAGGTTGGGATCAGATCCCATGGTACACTGACTGGAAACTCCTCTCTAACAAACTCAATCTCTATTTCAGTGCCATTGACCCCATCACTGAAGCCACTGAGGAACTTGAAAACCTCACCATGGCTAATGGGTCACATATCTCCAAGTATAACATCAAGTTCACCTGTCTCACTGGTCTCCTCAAGTGGCCCAACTCCATCCTCTGCCATCACTACTACCATGGTCTTCCAGACCAAATCCAAGATGCCCTCATCTCACTTCCAAATGGCAAACCCACCTCCTATGCTGATATGTATGCTGCTGCAATGTGCATCAACAATCACCACTGGGAATGCCAATGTGAGAAGAGCTGGGCTGGTAACCAGTCTGCAGTATTCCACAACAAACAGGAGTCTCCACAACATTCCTCTGACAAGGGCAAGGGCAAGAACCTGCCTCCAACTGCCAAATCTGGTAACAGCAATAACTCCACAAATGTGTCCCAGCAGTCCAGTAAAGGGTTCCATTCTGCCAAGCCCACTCCATCCACCAATCAGCCTTCATCTTCATCTTCATCTTCATTTCTGCCCAAGTTGCTCTCCAACAAGCTTGGAAAGGATGGTAAGTTGACCCCCTAGGAACACCAGTGTCACATCAACAACAAGCTATGTCTCTTCTGTGGCAAACTGGGTCATTGGGTCAACAACTGTTCTCAGAAATCTACTAACAAGGCTAAGGCTTGCAAGGCCAATATGGATGCCCCTCCCACTTCAGGTCCCCCTCCAGAGGGCTTGAAAAAATAGAGGGCAGTCATTAGGACTCCACACAGACTGGGGGCCACATTGATCTTCTCTGTGTACCAGGGAGTTTCCAGCTCAATGCATCTGCTCTTTCTGACCCTAATACTTTGTATCTTAAATTTACTTTGTCTCTATTTTCTTCTCCTTCTTCTGACTCTCCTTTCTTTGTCACCACACTTGTTGACAGTGGTTCTACTCACTGTTTCATCAACTCCAGTTTAGTGTTCAAATTCGACATTCTGACTTCATCTATCACTCTGGTGGAACTTCACTTGTTTGATGGCTCTTCAAATTCCTTTATCACTCAGTCTGCTTCACTTCCTGTAACCTTTGATACTAGTGAATGTATGAACCTTGACCTGTATGTCACCCAGCTTGATTCTGCTTGTTTAGTGGTTCTAGGACACAACTGGCTCACCCACCACAATCCATTGATTGATTGGATTTTGGGCCATATCACTTTCCATGCCCCTGACAATGCAAATCTTGCACCTTCTGTTTCCATACATGCATCCTCTGCTTCCATGGAGTCACTTACCACTGTTCTGGATCCCAGCTTCATCTCTGACTCTGTTCTCCAACTCCACTCCCTTCTCTCCCACAAAGTCTGACATCTGTCTCATCAATGCTGCAGCATTCATGTGTGCTTTGCATCTTCCAGGTTCATACCACTTTGCCCTTAATCTCTGCTCCACTGCCATTTTTGCTTCTGCTGCCTTCACCAAAGAGGCTACTGATCCTTCCAATGTTCCTGCTGAGTATCATGAATTTGCCAACATTTTCAGCAAAGCCCATGCCAACTCCCTTCCTCCACACCATCCTTTTGACCTCAAGATCAATCTAGAGGAAGGTGCTTTTTTTTTTTTTTTTTTTTTTTTTTTTAAATCGACATTTATTGCACTAGACTAGCTAATACAAATGGGTGCATGATAGCAGTCCCAATACTGAAACTAGAAGAAAAGAAAAAAAAAGAAACATGTAGAGAAAGAGTAAGAGTAGAAGTTGTGAGTAAATGAACTATGCTAAATATATGAGGTGAGAAGAGTGAGGATACTAACTTGACATGTCATAAAAGAGGTGGAGGAAGAGATGAGAGGGAGAAAAATAGGAGTGGGGGAGCTAGCTATGAATCAGAGGATGGTGGGGGGGGAGGCCTTTAATGAACATCCAGAACTCCATTTCTTGCAAGTCACTCTTGTCAGTTGAGGCAGCAAGTGGTGAACTCCTCTTGGGTGATGGGTCCTTGTATCTGGTCAGCAAAGGAAAACACCATGGGGTTCTGGTCGAGAAATTGGATAACCCAATAGAAACTGTCATGGGCTCCTACTGGGTATCGGAATTGGGGGCAATCATCAAGGATGTGGTTGCATGTCTCAATTGGCTCACCACATGGGCAGGAGGTGATGTGATGCCCAGGAAAAAAGCACTGACAGAAGGTGCCAATGGGTGCATGATTGGTGATGCAGCATGTAAAATACATGCATAAATTGGTGCTTTTTCCAAGGGGTGAGTTTAGCCAAGTACCACCTTTGGCATACTTGGGTTGGAGAGGCTGCTCAGCAGGGTTGAGGAGGGGGAGCCATGAGTGACTGTGGTAAGAGGGATCATTCATGTGTTGTTGCCAAAGAGAGGAAGGTGCTTCTCCCCCAGTCAGAACAATTTATTCATTATCACAGGTTGAGCTGGAAGTGCTCTGAGAGTTTATTGATAAACACTTGTCAATAGGCTTTATCTGTCCCTCCACCTCTCTACATGGCACCCCTGTTCTTTTTGTCAAGAAGAAAGATGGATCCCTCTGACTTTGTGTTGATTTCTGAGGCCTCAACCATATCACCAAGAAGGATCATTACCCACTTCCTCTCATTTCCAATCTCCTCAACTCTCTCTGCAAGGCCCACATTTATACAAAGATTGATTTCCACCACACTTATTATTTGGTCTGGATTGCTGAAGATGATGAATGGAAGACTGCATTCTGAACCCACTATAGCTCCTTTGAATGGCTTGTCATGCCTTTTGGTCTTACCAATGCTCCTGCTGCTTTCCAATGATTCATGAATGATATCTTCAAGGATTTGCTCAATGTGTGTGTCACTGTCTATTTGGATGACATCCTGATCTACTCCAACAACCTGTCCCAGCACTGCAAGCACATCCAGGAGGTCTTTAAACATCTTCATGAAAATGGTCTTTATGTGCACACTGATAAATGCAAGTTTGACTCCAATACTGTTGAATACCTTGGTTATATTCTTTCTCCCAAAAGTCTCAAGATGTCTGAGGACAAGGTCACAATCATCCAGGAGTGGCCCAAGCTGAAGAAGGTTAAAGACATTCAGTCCTTCCTTGGGTTTGCAAATTTCTACTGCTATTTTATCCATGTATACTCCAACATTGTCATTCCACTTACCTGTCTCACCTGGAAAGGTACTACATGGAATTTCAGTGATGAAGCCTGCAAATCATTCAACACCCTCAAGGAAGCCTTCACCACTGCTCCAGCTCTCACTCATTGGATCTCTGACTCCCAAATCATCATCAAGACTGATGCTTCCAACTATACCCTAGCTGTAATTCTCTCCATTGTTGCTCCAGATGGCAATATACATCCTATAGCATTCCACTCCTGCACATTCTCCACTTCCAAGCTCAATTACAACACCCATGACAAGGAACTCTTGGCAATCTTCAAAGCCTTCTGCATTTGGTGACATTACCTCAAAGGCTCCATTCTTCCAATAGATGTCATCACGGATTACAAGAACCTTGAGTATTTTTGTACCATGAAGGTTTTGACCCAATGCCAAGCCCACTGGTCCAAATATCTTTCCCAATTCAACCTTGTCATCTGCTTCCACCCTGGTTGCCTCAGAACAAAACTGGATGCTTTGACTAGATGATGGGATGTCTACCCTAAAGGGGGGAATAGTGACTACTCAGTGGTCAATCCACACAATTTCTGGCCCATATTCACCCAAGAACAGCTTGCTGCCTCTGTCCATGCTACCTACCTCTGCACTCTGACCCTTCATGCTGTCATGGTCATAGATACATTTAAACTCCATTCCAATATCCTCACTGCTCTTCCTAATGACCCAATTGCAGCTGAGCACCTTGCTGACCCTGAAGGATGTTGGTCTGTAGATTCTGATGGCTTCTTACAACTTGATGACAGGATCTATGTACCTGACTCTGACAACCTCTGCCTCCACATCTTGCAGTACCACTATGACCACACTTTAGCTGGTCATTTCAGCCAGAACAAAACCCTAGAACTGATCTGACATGATTATACATGGCCCAGTATCTGAGACTTCATCAAGGATTTCTGCAAGAGTTGCATGACATGCATGCAATCCAAACCTCAATGTCATTGGCCATATGGGAACCTCAAGCAGCTCCCAATCCCCAAATGCACCTGGGACTCAATTTCCATGGACTTTATTGAGAAACTTCCCTCTTCCTCCAGTTACAACACTATCCTTGTAATCATTAACCACTTCATGAAGCAAACAATCTTTGTTCTGACACATGATACCATCACTTCTGCTGAGCTTGCCTGATTATTTGCCCTACATGTATTTTCCAAGCACAGTGTTCCTTTGCATGTTACCTCCAACTGTGGTTCCAAATTCATATTGCATTTCTTCTATTCCCTTGGTCAAGCTCTCAACATGAAGCTTTACTATACCTCTGGATACCACCCTGAAGGTGATGGACAGACAGAATGAACTAACCAGACCTTGGAACAATACCTCTGCATTTATTGCAACTACCAACAGGACAACTGGGCTGAACTCCTTCCAATTGCTGAGTTTGCATTCAATAATGCTCCAAGCACAACTATGGGTATCTCTCCCTTCTTTGCAAACAAAGGTTACCATCCAAATATCACTGTTCACCCCGAATGTGATCTTGCTTCTGTCCACACCCAACAATTCACTGTAGACCTTGATGAGCTTCATACTACTCTGAAATCCAAGATTGCTCATGCCCAGCATAGATACCAGGTCTCCACTGACTCCCATCACCTTCTGGCTCCTGATTTCAAGGTTGGAGACAAGGTATTTGTCAAAGCACAATTCTTCTGTACTACAAGGCCTTCGAAGAAGCTTTCTGAAAAGTACCTAGGTCCCTATGAGATCATCTCCCAGGCTGGCTTGCACTCATTTACAATCCAACTACCCAATTCCATGCACACTGTCCATCCTGCCTTCCATGTTTCTATGCTCAAGCCTGCTACTCTGAACCCAATTCTGAATTGTACTGAACCTGCTCCTGCACCCATTATTATTGACAGCAAACCCAAATACAAAATTGCTTGGATCATCAACTTGAAAATCAATCATTGCAGGGCATGCAAGTTGTTGTACAAGGTTATCTAGTTAGGTTATGAGGATACCAATGAGGAATCCTCCTGGCTACCCACTATGGAGCTAGAACATGCCACTGAACTTGTAGCTGACTTCCATGCTGCTTATCCTGCAAAGCCTGGTCCTCTTTCTGCTCTCTCATTTTCATGCTAAGTTTCCATTTCTTATTATTGTTTTACTTATTGTTCTCTTTCTTATTAGTTTCCAATTTTCATTTTCATTTCTTTACTTTCACACTTCCTGGGACCAAGAAAAAATGCTGCAATCACATTCACAAGGTATCTGACAACATTACAAGACTACTGTCCAAGAAAATGAACAAACTACACAAGAGGGCACTAGGAGGTGAGGGGACTCTTTTTTTTTTTTTTTTTTTTTTTTAAATCGACGTTTATTGCAATAGACTAGCTACTACAAACGGGTGCACGATAGCAGTCCCAATATCGAAACTAAAGAGAAAAGAAAAGAAAAAGAAAAGAAACTAGAGATAGAGAAGAGAGAAGTGGGAGTATACAAACTACGCGATAGAAGTGAGACGAGAAGAGAGAGAGACTAACTTAACGAATCGAGGAGACGAAGAGGTTGGAGAACGATGGGAAGAGATAGGAGCGGGGGAGCTAGCTATGGTACAGGGGGTGGTGGAGGGGAAAGACCTTTAGTGAACGTCCGGTATTCCGTTTCTTGCAAGTCGCTCTCTTCTGTTGAGGCGGCGGGTGGCGAACTCCTCATGAGTAATGGGTCCTTGTATTTGATCAGCGAAAGAAAACGCCGTGGGGTTTTGGTCTAGGAACTGGATTATCCAATAGAAGCCGTCGCGTTCACCATAGGAATAGCGAAAGCGAGGGCAGTCGTCGAGTATGTGGTCGCGAGTCTCGAGTGGCTTGCCACATGGACAAGAGGTGATGTGTCGCCCAGGGAAGAAGCGCTGTCGAAAGGCGCCAATGGGCGCGTGATTAGTGACGCAACGTGTGAAGCGCGTGCATAATTGGGCGTTCTTTCCGAGAGGCGAATTGAGCCAAGTACCGCCTTTGGCGTACTTGGGTTGAAGGGGCTGTGATGCGGGGTTGAGGAGCAGGAGCCAATTGTGACCTCGATACGATGGATCGTTCATCTTTTGTTGCCATAAGGATAGGCACTTCTTGGTGTAGTGATGTCGAACAAATCCGAGGGAAGTGCGTATGGGTTGGTGACGCGGATTGGGAAGGTGGAGCGATTTAGCTAGGGTGTGCACCTTGTGATGGATAGACCAGTTGGCAGACGAGGGGATGGACCAGAAGTGGATGTGGTTAAGAGGAGAAGAGGAGAGCCAGGAGTGAAGAAGTGGAGCGACCGTGATGGAGTCCGGATGAGCACTGTGGGGTCTATAAGAAAATAGAAGTTTGGCAGAGGCGATAGAGTCTGTAAAGATTACAATTGAAGAGGAGTTGAGAGATCGGGAATGAGATATAGCAGAAAAAAGGCCGAGACGAAGAGCGTAAGATTTGGAATCAGGGGAAGTGACTTCACCGCAAGGGTGGACAGCGGAAGAAAGAATATCAGTTTCAGATGAATTGAAAACGAGAAAAGCAGAAGTGGCGGAGAGGGAAGAATTGGTAGGAACGGAGCCGTCTGTAGCTACAATTAGGGAGACAGGAGAGGAAAAGGCCAAGTCACGAGCACGAGAGGCGTTGGAGATATGGAGTGCCATGGCGCCTTCTTTCGAAGGGTCAGGACACTCGATGAACTTGATTTGGTCGCTGAACAGGTCCAGCAGATGCTGGCCAGGTTTAGCGCTAGGGTGGAGATGCTGGAATCGGTCCGTGACCAATTGGGCATCAGAAACGAAGTCAAGCGCCGTTGAGCGCTGTTTGGTATGACGCGCGTCTAAGGGGTCGACATCGCGAGTGAGGAGTTTGAGGGGGTGGGAGGATGGAAGTGTGTGGAAGCACAAAGAGCATCGCTTGGCTAGTTTGAATAGGTGGAGTTGGATTGGAATGAGGCCAGCGATGGCTTCAACTCCTCCAGAAGGGGTGGTGCGGAAGGCGCCTGTGATCCAAAGGGCGGCTTGTCGTTGCATGCGCTGAAGGGACTTGATGAGACCCCGATAACGGGCGTTGCGGTTAAACCAGAGGCGGAACCCATAGATGGCGATAGGGACGACGCAAGATCGATATAGGAGTCGTTTGTGGAGGGGGGATAATCCGCGAATAGAGTTGCCGAGCATGCGCATGCAACGAATGGTAGAGAGGGCCTTTGTGGAATAGAAGCGGACATGTTCTTTGAAGGAGAGGCTTCTGTCGAACCAGAAGCCTAGATAACGTAGGAAAGGTTTGGGATGAACAGTGAATGAGTCGTCGATGATGACGGGAGGATTGGGGTCATGGGAGGGTCGATTAGAAAAGTGGAATGCCTCAGTTTTGTCTCTTTCGAGGACAAAGCCAAGGCGGTTGAGGTATTCTTCGCAGTTTTTATATACCTGTGAAAGAAGGCGGCAGTTAGTAGAGAAGGATTCTGATTGAACGACAATGAGTCCATCATCAACGAAAGAAATAATTTTACAACGAGGATCATTGGAAAATTTATACATAAAGGGGGAGAGAGAAAGGGCAGTGAGGATAGGAGAGAGGGCGGAGCCTTGGCCAATGCCAACGGAAGCAGGAAATTTCGGGGACAAGTGGTTGTTCCAGGAGTAAGTGGTAAAGCGGTCGTTTAGATAATCGGAGAAGAAAGAGACAAGATTGGAGTTGAAACCTTGGCGGCGGAGAGTGGAGATGAGAATGGAATGGTTGGTGGATGGGAAAAATTGAGCGACGTCGAAAGCGATGACGCTGGTTTTGAGTTTGTGTTTCCAGCCTGTGCGTACAAGGTGAGTAACATAGACGCCAGCGTCTTCTGTCGAGCGCTGGATAATGCCTCTGAATTGGAGGGGGTGGACGAGATCATGTTGGGACGCTTCGAATTGCATCCGAGCCGAGATCATCTTCTCGATCAACTTACCAAGAGTATTAAGAAGAACAATGGGACGGAACATCTTTGGGGTGGAGTAATGCGGTTTATTGGGTTTAGGAATGATGACGGAGGTGGAGTGCTTGAAGTGTTCCGGCCACGTGGAGAATTCTACGCATTTGGATGTGAAGAGAAGGAAATTTGATCTGAATACGTGATTTGACATGAGATGTTTGATGTGAGCCCATGATAAATGATCAGGGCCCGGGGCGGATGCATTAGTGCAGGGGTTGAGGGCGTCAAATAGTTCGGCGCTGGAGAAGGGGAGCCATGGGCGCTCTGGGTGGGCGTCAAAAGACTCGATGGCGCTAAGGTCGACTTGTCGATCCAAAGCGGAATTATAGGATGAGTCGAGCACGTACCAGAGGTCATCTAGCTCATCGCAGCTCTTTCCGTTGTATGTGATTGATTGGGATGGGGGGAGGTTGCGTTTGCCGATCCAGGACATAAGATCCCAGGGGCGACGGTTTTCCTCCGCTATGTCCTTTATTTTCTTGTCGAAAAATGCGCATTTGGCCTGGCGCATGGAGCGACGGAATTTAGTCCAGTTTGATTTGGACTTGTGTGATTGGAATGCACGTAGGGCCGAAGCGCATTGTCGATTCCACCAGGGTTTGGATTTGGCGCATATACGAACAAGTTTGGCATTGTTTTGCCATTCTTGAGAGATGATGTTGGACATGGCGTTAGCGTAGGAGAGGACGTCGTCTTTGGATGTGAAGTGTGGTGGTATTGCCTGGAGTCGAGTGCCAACCGAGTATAGGAAAGCTGCTTCTTCTTCAGAGTCGCGTGGGATAGTGAGTTTCTCGATGAATGGTTGGAAAGGAGAGGGAATAGGGAGGGAAGTGAGTAGGGGACAGTGGTCAGAGCGGATTTGCCAGTCGTCGCGGACGGTATGGACTGGGCTTGGATGGAGTGGGTCATCTGTCATGAAAATGAGATCAATGACAGAAGGGTGTTTAGATTCATCTAGGGGAGTGTGGGTGTATTTAAATTCTGAGGGCGTAGAAAGAGTAAGATTAACAGAGTTCATAAGATCGGTGACGAGGTCAGCCCTCGCCGAGTGGTGAAGAATGTGAGGATCCCACTCAGGAGAATGGGAATTAAAGTCGCCTCCCGCACATATTAGGTTGTTTGGGAGGAGGTGGATACGCGATTCAAGGTAAGTTAGTGAAGAATCATCAGACGGGTCAAGGTAACAATTGAGAAAATAGATCTTCCTTGGGAAGGATAGAGAGATGAGTTGGAAGTCGGGGGAAGCAATAATGCTCGGATGCAGCGTTGGCATTAGGACATCGCATGACTTGCGAATGAAAGTGACTGTTCGAGGACGGTCTTCATCCGAGATGAAGATACGCCAATTCGGATTGTATGGCGTGCCTTTATAGGGGACTCCTTCAGAGTCGTCAGTAGAGGGGATGTTGCGAATGACGCTGAAAGGGGGTTCCTGTATACATAATATTAGAATGTTTTTGAATTGAGGGTCATTTAACAACGCCTCGACGGTGTCCTTAGAACGATGAACATTGAAGAAAAGGATAGGAATCTCATTGAAAGTTGTGGTACGGTTAGGAGGTCCTTTAGACATTAACCGCACCAGAGTTGAAGTCGCGACAGTTCTTTTCTGCCTTGGCTTCGCGGAGCTTATTCTGGATCCACTCCCGATCAAATCGGTGGCGGAAGAATGGACATTTGTCCGAGTTCACGTGATGATCTTTCGAATCACATGATAGGCATTGGAAGGAGGTCACGTGAGGACACTCCGTGATGTTAGCAGGGGTGGGTAGGCGGGGATTGGGTCCAGGTTTGCCACGGCAACAGAAGCCGTCGCGGCGATGGTTGTCTGTGTGATGGGGATCTCTGCAAATCGCACATCTTGGGTTACGCGCTCTGCAGAGGTGTGTGGGGTGGCCCCACCTCCAGCAGCGGTTGCATAGAGGCGAGGCTGTACGCATGGTGGCACCGCGGAAGGTACAAACTCTGTTTTCGAAGAGGAGGGTGTGGTTGATAAGAAGTTTGGCCCTCGTAGCTGATTGGGAGTCCCAGAGATCGAAGAAGAGAATGGCAGAATCGGAGTGGGGAGAGACACGATGGAAGCGTGGCTTGCCTACAAGATGTTGAATCATCTCGTGATAAGGCGAAGATTCGATGACTTCCTTAAAGTCATCCGAAGTGTGAGGGGTGCCGTCAGGGCAGAAATAAGGAAGATTCGTCAATTTGACGAAAGATTTGGACATGGGGAGAGAAGGAGTGACGGCATCTCTTATCTCCAGGGTGGCAAAGGCAGACCTGTTAGAGTCTGTAATTCCTTTCTTGACGATGAGTAGTTCCTCATCAGTCGCGACTTGATTGGTGGATAGCCATAGAGTCCTATCATTGGACTTGGCTGACTCAATCTTGAGCAGGAAACCTTTTTGGTATAAGGCGTTGTTACAACACCTAACCACAAGGTCGAGGGAGGTGATCATGATGGGTTTGAACACGTCGTTGTAAGGGACGACGATGTTCTTGCGCGAAGGGCCTTGGGTAGCCTTAGGGGAAGAGGAAAGGCGTGGGGAGGGGGTGGGACTGGGGGGGGGGGGGGGGGGGGGGGGTGGGGGGGGGGGGGGGGGGGGGGGGGGGGGGAGGTTTTAGGAGAAGGGGATTTGATGTCCCCCGCGTTGCGGAGGAAGCTGATGATGTCAATCGGAGACATTGATGGGAATTGGTTTTGAAGAGCTGCATACTTTTGAAGTTCTTCTGATTTGAGGGGCGTTTGTTGAGAAGCCGCCTTGGAGTATGACGATCTCTGGGTGGATGGGGAAGGCGCTCCAGACCTGTATTGAGGCTTGGTGGCCTTGTTGATAGGAGGAGGGGTAGAAGAGGGGGGAGAGGAACGAGATGTG
>JAEUWQ010002266.1:0-12421 GCA_018524765.1 Podaxis sp. AQ799166
AAGGATCCTCGCGAGGATGTGATTAATGAATAGTTCTCAATAATATAATCCTGACTTCAGTGGTAACACTGAATCAATGGCTTATGGATGCATCTAGTCGGTACCATTTTCCCGATCTAGGTGCCTAGATTATACTACTGGGTTAACCCTCGCAAGGTGCTGAGGCTTCTTCTAGCGTGGGTTCATAGTCTGTTATTCTAACCATAAAACTTGATTGTATTATAATCTAAGTACCGCTTTCATGACTGAAAACAGTTTAGGCCGTAACACCGTGCATTGAAATCAGCCTTCGCTTTCTCTGTCTTCATCTCCTTGAGGTGGTTCATAATCCATTCTTTGTCATATCTGTGACAGAAGAATGGGCACTTGTCACTGTTCATGTGGTGATCTTTGGAACCACATGACAGGCAGTTGAATGAAGTCACATGAGGGCATTCCATGACATTAGTGGGTGTGGGGGGGTGAGGATTGGGTCCAGGCTTGCCACGATAGCAGTACCCATCACGACAGTGGTTGTTGGTGTGGTGAGGGTCACTGCATATGGCACACCTGGGATTGCATGCCCTGCATAAGTGAGTGGGATGACCCCATCTCCAGCAATGGTTACACAGAGGGCTAGCAACCCTCATACTCGCTCCACGGAAGGTGCACACTCTGTTCTCAAAGAGAATGGTGTGATTGATATATAATTTTGCCCTTGAGGCTGTCTGAGAGTCCCAAAGGTCGAAGAAGAGGATGACCGAGTCTGAGTGAGGCGACACTTGGCAGAACCTGGGTTTACCAACAAGGTGGTTGACAATGTCAGCATAAGGGGAGGCGTCGATGGCAGGTTTAATGTCATTGGCTGTGAAGGGGGTACCATCCTCCTTAAAATACAGAAGGTTGGTTAATTTAATGAATGATTTGGACATCAGGAGAGACAGGTTGACTGCATTCCTGATCTCCGGGGTAGCAAAGGATGACCAGTTGGAGTCAGAGATGCCTTTTTTAATGGCATTAAGTTTGGCTTCGGTAGCGACAGTGCTGGTATTAAGCCAAAGGGTGCGTTCATTCTTTTTGGCGGATTCAATACGGAGGGGGAGACCCTTATGATGTAGTTCGTTATTACAGCATCGTATGATGAGGTCAAGTGATGTGATCATAAGATGAGTAAAAAGGTCATTGAATGGGACAACAACATTTTTCCGGGAGGGGCCTTGTGTGGCCTTAGGTTGTGACGAGTGTGGGGAGGAAGAAGTAGGTTTAGGGGCAGGAGATTTAATGTCTCCTGCATTGTGCAAGAAGTTTATGACATCGACCGGCGACATTATGGGGAATTGGTTCTGGAGAGCTGCATATTTCTGCAGTTCATCCACCTTGAGAGGAGTATGAGAAGCTGCCTTGGAATAAGATGTCCTCTGGGTAGATGGAGACAGTGCACCTGACCTGTACTGAGGTTTGGTGGCTTTGTTAATAAGGGGAGGGGTGGAGGATGGGGGGGAAGGTTGGGGATGAGGAGGGGGATGGATATCCTTGGGTGGGAAGGCGGGGGCCACAATAGGCTTACACTGAGCAGGAGCGGCTACTGTTTTATGAGGTGCCCGGCAGCAGTTAACCATTGACCAGGGACTAAGGTTAGGGTTAGCCTTTTCCTGGCTGGATGGACCAGGAGCAGCAGGGATAGAGGGTTGCAGGGTTGGGGGAGGAAGCATGTCAGTGTCAACAATAGCAGATGATGACTCACCTGGTTTAGATGGATTGGAAGGTGGGAGGTGTGAGAGGGCAATTGCTCGAGCAGTGTCCCTTTCAAGTTGCAATTCTGAGCCCTGGAGTATCCCAGAGGCATCAGGATTGGAAAGGGGGGAAGAGCCCTGGAGTATCCCAGAGGTGTCTTTAGGGGAAGGGGAGGACACTGCTGGTGCCTTTTCAGCCCGACGTTCTTGACGATGCCCTGTTGACATGGGCATAGGAGTAGGGGAGAGAGTGTGAGCGGGAGGGAACTGCATGGCTATAGCATCATATAGGCAAATGTTGTGTCCATTAAAAGGGACAGATTTGTTTTGGAGCTGCTCAGAGTGAGCAATGGTTTGAATAAGATGAGTGAGAGAAGAGGTGCCTTCGAAAGTGGAGAGGTCACCTCCATTATTGGCCTATGATGATAACCAGCTGGAGGAGAAGGATAGAAGCACCATTAATAGACTGAGCGCCTTAGGGTCAGTTGTGTTAGTGACATCAATGTCACTGATAGTGTCACAAAGAACAGAACGGATGGCTGACCAATCTGTTCTGTGGGACACAGGGTCCATATCAGTTTGCATTACTGAATTTGAGTTGGTTTGGGATTGGGTGTGGTGGCTTTCATCGTGCTCCTCCCCACATAGTCTGCAGTGGGCCTGTTTTTGGCAGGTCAGTGTGTGGTGGTTGAATTGCCAGCAGCATTGGCATTGGATGATAGGGGGTCTATCTGCCCATTCTTGGATTTGCATGAGTCTCCCAAAGGCAGCTAGAGTTTTGGTGGTCCTGAGGAGGTGTGCATGCTGGTCAAACAAGTCTACTGCAAAGACAACAGAGGAGTAGGGTTGGTTCACAATCTCATTCTCTGGACGTACCCAGCATGGAAGCATGACAACATTTAGGGCTGCATATTCTGGGTTCAACTCACAGAGGTGTTCATGTATAGTCTGGGGGGAGTACACACCTGTGCTGCCAAAGTTGAACACTCCAGTTCTTACATTGCCAATCTCGATTTTGAACCATTTCTTGTCTTCTCTGGCCTGCCTGGTGTGGTTCAGAGCTATAATCTTGGGGAGGTCTCTGGCAAATGGGATGATAGTGGCTGTGTTTTGGTCCAACTGGGTGAAAATAATGCAGTTTCCTTGGGGGTTCCATTTGATAGCAGTGACCTTGATGTGTAGTGGGATGCCTTGTGCAGTGAGGTGGGTGTTAATTTCATGGACAATAACAGCCTCGTCTCATCTTTCAGTGGTTTGAACCAGTTGGTTGAATGTGATGACTAGGTGGGATGGGTGGTGTGCTTTGTTCAGGTTGGTGGGTGTCCTTGATTGACCATTCCTGTTGGTGCTTTGCATGGGTGTCTTGTTGGGATTGGCAGTGGTGTCTGCATAGGTCTTGGGTCTGTTGTTGGGGTTGTGGATGCTTGCATCCAGGCCTGGGCTGGGTCGCTTCTCCTGTTGTGCATCTACCTTGGCTGCAATTCATTTGACCTCCTCAGTGAGGGACTTGATAGTGCTGAACACTGACTCACTTTGGTTGTCCTGAGTGTGGGTCTGAAGTCCTGTGGCAACATTGAATAGGTTAGCTACTAGGTGGTGAATGGGATTGGATTCTGCCAGACATTGGCCTGTCAGGCTGTTTAGTTTTTTGGCAATAGAGGTGGCTTTGGTGATGTGCATCACCAGTTTTGCCCTTAAGGCAACCTCTTCAGACTCTGATGTTGCGATCAGGTGTGTGGTCTCTCGAGTTGGGAGGGGTCTAGTAGTGCGTTGGGGGGTGGGCATGACATGTACTTGGTTGAACACATCACTGTCTTCAGACTCTTGTCTGCTTATATTGCTGTCAGAGCCATTGGGGGACCATCCTCTGCGCCTTTTGGCCTTGGGTGTGGTGGGTCCAATTTGGGTCAGGGGTGGGAGGGGGAGAGGGGGGAGGAGGGGGTTGAAGGCCTTAGGGGGTCTTCTTCTCTGGTGCATGTTCACTCTTGCCAGCAATCTCAAAACCTGCTTGTGCATGCACTTTCCAGGGGTGGGGAATACTGGTATATTAGGGGGCTGGTGACCACCAGGTGGTTCTCCTGTGGAGTCTGTGCTCATTCACCATGGGAAATCAGTGAAGATGGTGGTGGGAATAGAAGAGAGATCTGCTGTGACTCTAATTGAGCACATTGCATTGTATCTCTGCATTAGATATTCTGACAATCACTGTGTTCTGTCAACTCCCTAGCACTTTAATCCATGTTGTATTTCCCTTCCACATGGCTCACCATGTTGAAGAGGTTCCTCATTCAATCCCATGTTGATACTATGGAAACAAGCCTGGAGCCCTAGTACACCAGGATAGACCTGGAATGTGCAAGTCTTTTTTCGCCTGAAGGGAGCAGGCACTTGGAGTCATATGCAACCACATAAACAACCATCCAATAAAGAAGGAACATATCAGTACAAAGCTGAATAGAAGTAAGATACTCCACACTATTACAATTACCAAAATACCATGTATTTGCTCACACAATCCAATATCCATTATTTCATTGATGTTCATTGCTGAAACAGACTCTTGACTCTTGTCGTCGCAGTCTCAGATGCAGTCCTAATAAACCTCCTCACACCACCCTCAGGTGCAGGTCCCATGTCTACCTCACTCTCATCCACATCCAATCCCTCAAATGGCACACTCCCATACGTTGAGTAACTCCAGTGCATATTCACATGAGGACTTGCCCCAATACCACACCCAAATACTGAATTCACAGGGCTGGTCTTCAATGGGACATCTTTGTCCAAATCACTCCACCCATGTTCAGCCCCTGACCTGTTGACCATGAAATCCTCATCTCCATTCAGTATCATGTCCTCCTGCACCCACCATATAAGTCTGCTTTCTCCTACCCTGAATTGCAGGAAATGTTTGGAAACTGGCTTAGTGAGCTGTTTGAGATTTCTGAGGAGGGGTAAAATGGCATATCCATGAGCAGGGGTGTATTGACATGCTTGAGAGGAAATAAGGATTGACAAAGTGATGAGTACACATCTGAGGGTCAGCAGTTAGCTGAGCTGACATCCAGGCTGCAAGTAAACTGTGCAAAGTCTTACCCCACCAACAGGATGACAACCCCTATTAGTTGCTGTGATGCACCACCCACAGGAAGGCTATTGTCCCTCAGGTCTCCTTCAGGTGATTCTACATCTTCCTTGTCTCTAGGTGCCTGGTCACTCTCCACTTTGATCATTATGCACTTGTAGGATCCCAAAGGACAGGCATGTTGAGTATGCCATCTCAGCACATGCAACCCGTCCAAATGGTCCTCATACTTCAACCCTTCCTTGTCACTACACACCATAACCATCTGTACACCTGGGCACAAGATGCACCTTGGGAACAGGTGGAATCTGCTTGCCATGCTTGTCCAACATTGCCTTGACATGTTTGAGGAACTGTTGTCATATCTCTCCACTCTTCTCCATATCGAGGAAGCTCACATGACTATATATGGGATAATATGATGCAGCTTCCACATCATCATCATATGCATATTCACTGTCATTGTATGTTTCCTTGTCAAGAAGGTCCAGAAGCACCTCCATTACTACCCCTTGCCCATGCCCATAGTACTCCTCAATCATAAACCTGTCATACTTCCCACTGCTGCTTCCACTCATTGCACTCAATCTATCCCCAGCCACAGGTACATTCAACCCCGATGAAGGCAATGGTGACACTGGTGGATTGATTCCACTGATGCTTGAATTTCCAATGGATGGGGTATCACTCCACTGGAATGCCTTGAAACTTCTTCTCCTACTAACAATAACACCAGCTTCTTGCTCTTCCTCCACCTTCCTCCACCCATCATCAGTTCTCGACTCTCTAAACTTTTGCAAGCATGCCTCTGATGTTCTCCATCCCATCACTGTCCTTCTTTTCATGGCAGCTACTAAGTTTGTCAGACACATTGTCTTCCCAAGTAGATCTAGGAGACATTGTACATAGTGGCAGAGAGGTATTGGTCCTAATGAGGAGATTATTAGTGTGTGACAGGAGTTTGTTATGGTTGCCAGAGATGGGGAGGACAGGAAAGAGGGACTCTCTGCCTCAGATACTGGTGCTCCTGTTTGCATTGGGCATATTGATAACAGGGATGCTTGAAGCTCCATTTGTAGTCCCATTTGTATTCACACAGGTCCCAGTGCTTGCACCAGCAGAAGTGATGGAACACCCTGCTGGGTCAGCTGCTTTTGTACCCTCACCCTCAATGCACTTCCAGCAGCAGCAGACAAAGGATTAAAACTCATTGGTGGAACACCACTGCTTTCCCACTTCCATTTCCACAGCACCACTGCCTTTGAAACTCAGGGGCATCACCAACAAAGGTGATGGCAATGGCAATCCACATCACTGCAGTATCCACATTCATGCTCAAGTTTTCATTCTGGGTTGCCACAGCATCAGTAACAGTGGGGACACTAGACAAAGCACTGAATGGCAGTGGGCTTGGTGGTGGAATATCATAATGGGAAAACTTGCTTGGTGGACCATGTGACTGTGAATGTCTTCCTGAGGGTGATGTTCCTAGAGTTACTGTCAGACCACAGGGCATGGACAAAATGTGACCTGATGATGGAAGTGGTGATGTTGAATGCACCATTGGAATAGGTGACATCTGACCAGTGATAGGTGTGTCAGCATGCAGGGTCAACAAGGAAACTTGTCTTGACAAACCACTTTGTGGTTGGGACTGTTGATGTGAGAGTAGGGGGTGGGAAGGTGATTGAGGATGATCACTGAGAAGATCTGTAGGTCCCAGACAGTGTGGCATGCTTGGAACACCTGATACCACCATGGTTGGGGGTGTAGGATTTAAAGGAGTAACCACCACTTCAGGGCATTGCAGATGCCAGAGCCAGCAGTGGAGCTGAGATCAAGACCTGTACACATCAGAGGCAATGAAATCATTGGCTTTTTCTTTGAATTGGATGTATGTGATTGTAGCTGTGGTTGCAGAAGGGATAGACTAGCCAAGGCAGGCAAAGAGGGTGATTGTGTGATTGTTGCTGATAATGGAGTAATGGTTGATGATGCAGGTGTACTCATCTGTGAGGGTGAGCATGCTGTCAAAAACATATCCCCAGACATCCCAAGCCCAAGGTCCATCCTGAGTTGTCCTTCACTGCCTCCAAGAGATCCAAGAAATATCATGGGCACACCAGTATCTCTATTCAATATTGTCACAAATCTCTCTGTGATAGGCAATGCAGGTGGCTCCTCATCCTTGCTCTCCACCAAGTCCCCCTTATCCAAATCCCCTTTTGATGACTTGTTCTCTAGGCAGAAGAACAGACCCTTGGTGTTTTTCATGTCCTCCTCTTCCTAAGCATCCTTCTTCATCCACTTCTTTTTTGACTTTCATCCTCCATCAGTCTCATAGCCCCTGGCATCAAATGGGGCATTGTGAATTTGCCACACTCTACTGCAGGTCCCATGGGGTGCTGCTACATGGTACTGCTTAAAAAAGTGGTACCATATCGCAGTACCATGACCTACTGCATATGCCAGGCAGCAGTACTCAACATTATTCAGCAGTACCATTGTGGTACCATGACCTACCACATATGTCCAACAGTGGTACTCAATGCTATTCAGAGGGTATCTTTACTATTCAGTGGTAGTAAATACTATGAATGAAGAAATACTTTAATGACAAGGAATTAAATGATGGTCTACAGTAGCCAATCATGCTTTATATACTCTAGTCTGGTATGTTTGCAAATTCCCTTTGGGTTTCTGTGACATATGGCCTCATAGGCATGTTGACTGTGATGGGAAGGCATTTCACATTGAGGTTGAGTCCAGCTGAAGTCTTTTTCATGAAAGTTACTGCTACTAGAGATTGTTAAGTAACTTGGTCATTAAAGCTCTGGGTGAATTGCCACCAGTGGTGCAATGGGATAGTGGCAGCCAGCAGTACTGGATACCACAGGGCAGCAGCAGTCAGTGGCAGTGGATGTGGTAGGGTAGTGGTAGCAAGTGGTACTTGGTATGGTAGGGTCATGGTAGCAAGCAGTAGTGGATGCAGGAGGATAGTGGTACTAGTGGTACTGGATGCTGTAGGGTTGTGGTAGCAAGTGGTACTGGATGCATGGCAGCAGCAGTACACAGTGGTACCAAATGTAGAGCAGTAGTGGCAGTGAATGGGACTGATGTACAAGTGCTTTACTTAGTGGTACTTAATAGAAAAGTAAAACTTTTTGTAGTAATCATATCTGTTCTTGCACACAGAAAACCCATGTAACTCTATGTTTCTAATCAAATGTTAATACAATTGGTGATATTTGATTACTCACCAAGGAATGCACACCTTGAATCCAACTCTCTTCTTTGCAATATCTTGGCCATTCCAGTGACTGTTAATTCCATATAACAGGCCAGCCACATCTCCTAGCTTGGGTGGCACATGGAGCATACAAAATTCCTGGTTAGTGGCATCAAATAAATGGATGGTCAAGTGGTGGGGGTGGGATGATGGTTCCCCCTTGGATGTGTGTCCAACAGCCCTATCCCACTTTTCAGATGAATGAATCATTGAAAATGACCCACTTACACCAGAAGCACTAACATGGGGCCCACCAATCTGTGCTCCTTCATATGACTCACAACTGCTGCCAAATCATCCTCAGGCCCTCCTCCACTGCCAGTTGTATTTCGGGACATCATCTAAGCATTTTTGACCTGATACCCCCTTCCAAATATACAATGATTATGTTTTGCTCTTCAATATTCATGGTGTTTTCACAAGAGGAGTGACTGACTGAGGTAGCAAGTTGGAATGCAAAAGCCCAACATTTCCCCATTGCTATGTCATTGCCTTATTAGGGCATATGAAGTTTAATGTGATGATCATTGTGTTGTCATAGTATGCACCATGTCCTAGCCACCTTAGTGCTTCACGCTTGACATGATCCATATTGTACAATCATATATCAATTTTCATGTATCCATGCAGGTATATTGTAATGATTGAACTAGTGATTCACTGTTCCATGATACTATGCTCAAATTCTTCCCTAAAGGCCTGGATTTCATCATAGCTAGTGGCAGAGGTACTATTCCTTCCACCCAACCACTGGTATTTCATTCATCACCACTATGCTTTCAGCCACATGATCTTTTGAGTTCAACCTTGACAACACCACTGGGGGATTTACCTGCCAGAATAGTCAGGATGAAAACACACCCTGATTATTTGCAATTCCTCCTCTGGATGATTCAAACCATTATCAGATTCCATACAAGTTAATGCCCAAGGCCATGGCATAGTCTATTTTGGACTTGTGTAACTTAGCCATAATGGATATATCTTCTCCCAAAAAGGGACTGACCCACATGACACCTACCAACAGATCAGCAACATGTCTGATTGACTATTATGCAAGCACTCCTCATATGGCAACTGGCAAACTAATGCCATATATGAACTATGGGTGTTAAGCTGGGAGTATGTCTCAGACCATATGAAGTCTGGCTGTGATCCAGCCTGACACGGGGCATGGCATGCTTTCTTTAAAAAATATGAATCTATTGTCTGAAAGGAGTCTGGTGCCCATGATGGACATGACAACTAATACAGGGCATGAAGTCTGAGTAAATATTAGGGCCTCAATACCCTTTTTCACCCTGTGGTATATCTCAGCCCTACAGACAGCATGCCTGAGGCACTCACTCCCCCTGTAGTCCAGCACAGAAACACTGTTTGAGGTATCACCACCCTCCCCCCACCACTTGCTCCTACACTGTTTTTTGGTCACACCAGACATATCTGACATGTTTGGCATATCAGCAGTCATCCACCACCTCAGTTTGAAAGGTTCTCCTTTGTTTTCTTCCCTCTCTTTGGTACAAGTGTCTTGCAACCTCTACAGTGAAATAGTGCAAATCACATTATACCTGGGACTGTACTAATTAAACCAAGAAGAGGCTAATAGAAAATTTCCACCACAACCTTGATATAGATGATAATAGTGGGTGGGAATGTTGCAGGGTAGTCAATGGTGTTGAAAAACAGAAGGTCTCTTAAGATCTTGAGAATGGGTTCCTCAAGGGAATAGCTGGGCAGTTGAGGTGAGGGGGGAGGTGTCAGAGGTGTCAGATGTGTTGGCTATTTATTGGCATCAACTGTCAGTTCCAGAACAACAATCCTTGATTTACTCACCTCTGCTGCCAGTAACTCAGGCAAACATAGACCCCTTGAATTGATCATATAAAGTACCTGAACAGTTATGTGAGTCCAAAAAGAAAATGGATTGAGGAAGGAAAAAACTCACAGTCAAGGCAGGGATGTGGCAGTTGAAACAAAGGCTAAGTAGGTCCAGTAAGGCAATGGGCATTCTCTATATATATGCCAACAAACATTTTCAGGGTTAATGTTATCCAAATAGAGGAAAACTCACATGCTATGTGTGGGTCCACTGAACTATTGTCAATGTTCTCCTGAAAGGGAACAAACTATTAGACCCTTAGTGGTCCCCTTCCCTGCACATTGCAACCTGGAATGCCATTGGGGCTTTTCTCAGCTGGAGTGGAGATTCAATACTTTGCCCAAAACATTATGGCCATTATATTTCTACAGCAGTATTAGTTATCAAGAATTTGAAATTGTGATTCAAAAAGGAAACTTATCTTTCTGCTGTCACATTTCCAACAGCCACATCATATACTTCATCTTATGCTAAAGGCACTACAATCATGGTGCTCATAAGTTTCTTGTACTGATGCTAAAACTGGGTGAACTCAACTGCATGAAAGGGCTTTGTCAACCATTGTCTCAGTTATTTTTGTGGATCTTCCCAACCAAACCCACTTAATCCACCAAATCCAACTCCTGTTGTGAACCCTTCCAGTCCTCAGGGCTGCCACCAAAACAAACCCCTTCCATCTGTGCCACAGCTGGGCACTGAATATGCACAAATGATGTTGCAGCAATCCCATCTTGGAAACAAACTACTACATTGTCATAGCCATCTCACAACCTCCAGCCACACTATGGCCTTCCCAATGCAAATGCCCCTACCAAATTGGTCACAGGAAATGGGTTCCACTATGGCTTCTTCATGTAAGATTGGTTACTTGTGATGAAAGGCCTATGACCCCAACTGTTAACCCTAGACCTACCAAATTGCTCTGAATCTCACCCTGGTGTTCAGGCTAATATGCCAGTTTCAAACATAGAGGCCTGTAAGTTATTTTTCCCTTTACCTGTGTTTGAAAGTTACACTTATGACTTCTAAGACATCACTCAGGTAGAGGGTCTTCTCAGATCCTTGAAAGCTGCCATCAATTCAATGTCTGAAGCATTGTTACATGACCCAGCCCCCAGTCCTCACATGACCTCTATTCATTTCCTCATCCTAGCATAGTCCCAACACCAAATCCAGTCCCTTCACTCACTGGTCATGCTCCTATAGGCCCTACTAAGCCAAGTCCTGCAATTCCTGCTGTGCCTGCCAAAGCATCCAAGTCAAGCAGGATGGTTCTATATGGTCCTCTGAGGCCTAATGATGACTTTATACCAGAAGTGGAGCCATGGGATCCCTGGGTGCAGGGACTTGCAAAATGCAATTTTACAACTGATGATCTCATTAAGGAAGTGGGTTCCTGTCCATTGGGCTGTGGAGAATCAGGGGGGAAGAAACCAGAAAGGTTGGATAGATACACCAACTCCAGATGATAGACATTTGTCAATATGTACTTGTCTGGGCATCATCCACTGCCAAACTGAAGGCTGCCAATTCACAGTTCGCCCTTTAACTGACCATGCTGCATGCCAAAGACAACTTACAGATCCCAAAACCAGTGATCCAGTGCTATGCTGCTGTGGCACTGAACTAGAACATATCTGGTGTGGGCTTAAGGCATATCAGTACACCTGGAAAGGTGGTATATATTATATACATCAAGGTGCTCACAAACATCAACAGCCACCAAGTCCATTACATCTGCTTCCTGGGGAGCAAGAGAAATTTGATGAGATAGCCATTCAGAACCCTACAGTGGGTCCTGCAGCCTTGCAATTCAGAATACAAACTCTAAAGGGACCTGGAAAGTCAGTCAGAGAAATCTTGGCTGCTCTTCATTCACAAGGACAAGTCACTTATGAATTGAATAGAGTGCACCAAGACCACACTCCAGACCCCACACATTTCTCTGACACCCTCAAAGAATTCACAAATGACTATCCCTACTTCACAAAGTTCTCACAAATCAGTGCTGTCAACATTATGTGCTTCCAAACTGACTTCATGGCATCCCAAGTATTGTATGAAAATGAGAAGCTGGAATGGGATCTTGTTTGTAGAATGGTAGCCAATGCTGCTCATGGCTTTTAGACAGAACCCAGCTGGGTTTTGATGATGTCTTCTGTGTTCTCACCTGTACTTCAATGCTGGATGCCTACTGTCATTTCCATCAGCAAATTGGCTTAAAATAGTTATTACATGTTAATTTATATAATTCATCTGAAGAATAAGATGGACTATAACAGCTGGAAAAACATTTAATTGAGTAAGAAATGACATATAAACTTTTTGAAGGTATAATGTTATTTACAAAACCTTATATTGCCTTTCTTATCATATACAAAACCTTTTGAGGGTATAACATCATTCACAAAACCTTTTATTGCCTTTCCTATCACACACAAAGGTTTTGCTTG
>JAEUWQ010000445.1:0-16612 GCA_018524765.1 Podaxis sp. AQ799166
CTACTTGTGGCGCATCACTGCCCAGCCCCAGCACGGCCAACATATATACATGTCAGTAGAAAGCGCTCCGGTGTCTTGATAACGAATTAAGTCGGCCACTTTCCAGAGTCGAGAAGCCGGGTGGTGCTACTGGCTGGTTTGTTCCCGACAGCGAGCCAGAGACTCAGGCAAGTCGCCAAAAGTATCCCTATCCTTCTCTCATGATTGATTGCCTTCACTCAGGTGGCTGTTCAGCCTCTCGCCGTTGGAACTTCTCAGCCACCCGAGTATCCTCCCAATGCACTCTTCGAGTTTGTTAGGATTGGCAATATTTAGAAGATCCACGGTGTTTCCAGCATGAAGTGCTTATACTTGTATCTGATATGTGAAGAGACTAACACGGATGATTCCTTAGTTAAACGTCGACCGAAGCTATCGTAACATTAACGGGAGTTAAAAAACCAGTGGTTAAGCATGATAGAAAATGATGTACTAGCATAAGCAAGAAAACAAGGATCGGCTTCAGCTCACCAGCTGAGGGACGTCCCCAGCCCAAAAATCTGAGGAAGGCCCTTGAAGAAATCCTTCCTCATCTCGCGCATAATCTCAACATACGCACTTTGGCAAGGTGAACACAAAATACTCCCAAAAGTTCCCGTCCCCCAACTCGCATGCTCTTTCAATATCTCCAATACATCTCTTCGCATCATCACATCCTCTAGCACCTCCGCCCAACGTAGGTGTATACGTTGACTGCACACGAAACCGCGCTGATTCATACTCGAGTGACAGTTCCACGTCCGGAATTTAGCTCTTGCATACTGGGCTACCCATTTTCCCATTTCCTCCCTCCCCAGAGCAAGGGCAGCGAGGTCCTGACGGTCAAGAAGCTGCGTCATTGCCCGCCTCCCTTCAACGTGTGTGGCGTTCTCATCGCTGTCTCTACTATTCGTAACGGGCTCCGGATACGATTGAATAGTATAGTAGTACGCCAAGGGCAGTACTTCAGGCATGTCAGCAATCCGAGCCATACGGATAGCAGCAGCTGGGTCAAGACGAGGCATGTCACTGAACATCTCGCGTTTCTTCTCCAGGGTATCCCAGTCCTCTATAGTACGCGGCCACGCCGAGGAAAGTTGGTGAACCATTTCATTACGAAGTGCGTCAACTTCATATTTGAGCGCGAGGGACATGACCCCAACCATCTCGGTTGTGGATTGGACCGTAGGCTGAGTAAGCCAGGTCCTCAACGGACTTGTGCTGGGTGCCTGACTGAGTACAGGGGTATTACGATACCAGATCAAATTGACGTACAATGGTTCATAAATAACCCTTAGCAACGCTCTCACAATGTCCGGGTCGTCCTGCAAGTCTATTCTCGGTATCCCCTCGTACGTCTCCTGGTTATCTGGCTGTGGGATACTGAACATATCATGGAATATTGAAGAGTGCTTTGCAAGGATTGAGCGGTGAACCCGGAAACATGTCTGCCCAGCGACGAGCAACACGTTCCCATCATTGAAGTAGACGTGTCGATCCTGGTGAAGGACAGGGGTCGAATTCAGCATGACTCGAGTATTCGGGGATGGTTGTGAGGCCGAAGATGAGGGCTGCATAACAGATGAAGGGGTACCGATACTGCGAGGGGGACTATGATGCTGAGACTGGCCCGGAATGTCGCCTCCTAAACCTAGATCGCTGTTTGGTGTGTCCATTCGTAGGATTCCTGAAGCCCGGAACAGGGGTCCGCAGGAGAATGACCAGCTACCACGAAGTGTAATGTGTGGTCGGGAGAAGAGAAGTTGACGGTCCCCACTGCAATCTGAAAGTGTTAGGAGGCAAAAGATTTGTTCGAAGAGGAATGCCTTTATTGGACCAATTTCAGATTTTGCAGGGAATATATGGTCCTAGTGGTCTCTGTGTAAGAGGTATGTGAGCCAAATCCCGGACATCAAGCAAGCTGTCGATGGATATACGCATGAGCGGCACAATGGAAGCGAGAGAAGCTAATTCATGAATCATATGCATCATATATCATACTTACATCATGTCTGCCTTAACAACTTCCACACCCTTATAATTATCCACACTGATATTGCCGTCCATTCTGTCTATTTCAGGCGTCTGGCAACCGCCCATCCCAGCATCTAGGCTATGGCCCAGCACAGTCGGGTTAGAAATAAGCAATGGAAGACGTTACCGTTGTACCAAGGAGCGCACTTCCCGGAGCTCCGTCCTTCGCTGCATTTGCGCTTCACGTGCCCATGATCGGTGGTGAACGGCTCCTTGAACAGCAATCCCGACTTTCTGTCCTAAGACTCGCGGGCTGCCTGGGGGCACCACGATAGGACTACTTCGTACGGTTTCGAGCGCCTCGGGAAATTCTTGAATAACAAGGGCAAAAAAATCAAAGTAGGAGCATTGAAACATTAGAATCACCTTGAACAAGACGAGCCCATCGAGTTTGATAACGACGCGTGGTCCACAATACAATAATTGACGTTACTGTCAATTTAAACTAGGATCAAAAAGTGGCGCTCCGAACGAACCAACACGCGAAGAGCTACTGATGTGCTAAGACTGTCATTCATCGCGTAGCTAAACCTGCTCACGCTGACCAATGGTCGATGAGACCATGGGGGCCGAGACGCAGTCTAACAGTCTTCGCGTCATCCAGCCAACGTTCGTCTCCAGACCTGAGCGAGGTGAGAGAATTCACAGGGAGTCTCGTGATTGATTAATTCCCCCCTGGCGAATTCCAAAAACTCAGTTTTCCGCCGATGGGACTGGTGGATGTTTCGTCCCTGATTTTATCAAGGCGAATGCTCCAAAAGCTAAGCGCTGGCCTGGACAACCTTGCCAGAGCAGTCGTTCCGTTTAGCACGGATGGAAATCAATCATCAATCTTTAACTCGGGCTTATATGGCTTTGGAGAACAGAAAGGTTCATCCCCCAAGTCGAGCGAACACGCAACTTCTAGTGGCCACTGACCATCCAACACAACCACCTTACCGCCCCGGACTCACGTCATAACCAACCCCGCTCAACACCCTCCATCCACCCACCACACTAATCTCAATAACACGTTCATAATGTACAACATAAATCGCATCGAGGGGTAAAGATAAGGCCTAACCTACACGAAAACATACAGAGCAAAGTACGCGCGAAATTTCTCTAGTAAATAAAACATTGCGATATAATACATTGTTATCCGCAGAATGCCTTGCCTAGTACTCTACCAATGGAATAACTTTACCTGTGGAGCCGTTCAGAATAAGAACTTAAAGAAAATTCGAAATCCACTCACCAACGTTAGCATAAGGCGATTTCTTCTTCCTCCTACCCAGCAACTCGACTTCTCCGCTATCAAAGAACGAGTATCCAGCTGCAGAGACCCGTGAGTACATATGTTCTAATTGGTCGAGTGAAGGAACAAAGAAAGAGTTCTGGAATAGCTCGAGAAGCTCGATTCATCCAGCGGCATTATGCGGCGCAATACACGCAAGTCAAGACCAGAATAGAAAGACGAAAAGAGAAGAGGAGAAACGTGGAATCGCGACAAAGGCACCGAAAATGCTCCGTACTTCCATCGGTTCGGGATATGCCATTCTCAGAAACACGAAACCCAAAGGCAACATAACCACAAGAAAGATTCAGCAAAAAACACTCACGCATGGGTATTGCCTCCGCAGTCTCATCTTGGTTCTCATCAGTGCTATCATCGTACGCAATACCATTAATCGGTCTGCCCGTCTTCGAATCCCTCAAAATGCCCAAATGATCAACGAATGGCGCGGGTCGGGCATTAGCAGCCCTATGAAGTTGGACGAGGATTCTCTGGATATCATACAGGTATCCTTGGAGGGTATCAAGGAATCTCCGCGTCTGCAGGTGCTTAGAGGAAGCGCAGCTGTGCATCACAGCATGAGGACATTTCTTCCAACGAAGCAGGGGGTAGATAAACTCACATAGAAATACCATCTTCCTTAATAATATATCCAATACCATAACCATCCGCAGCAACAGGCCCAAATCCAAACAGCCTCAAAGCGGGGTTCCCGCAGTTGGAAGTACTCAATATCGAAGTACTCAACAGTGCATAACCCGGATCTGTGAAGATAGTAGGAAGTTTGGGCTTGGACCTCTTCATATTGCTGTCGCCGTGAGACGTCGAAGAGATGGAGAGAGGAGGCGACGAAGGAGGCGAAGAGACAGGCGAAAGCGGATCATCCGGTGATGGGTTAAGGTTGCCTTCGGCTTCGCGTTGAAGGAGGCAGTAGAGAGCGTAGAGGTGCCTATCTTGTCCGAGACCTTGAGCACATTCCTTTGTGAGCTTGACGTGTCTCTCGCAAGCTTTACGGAGGGCATTGACTTTCTCTTGTGGCGTTGCTTCCGAGTAGAATGTCTAAGATAATACGGTATGAGATAATGATACGGTCTTTTGAATTAAGAATCGGCCCACCTTGGTGAAATTAACACTCTCAGGTTGGATGGACCGAATCGCCTCGGTGCGACCGTGCAAGAACGATTTGGTCATCGCCGGTTCATAGACACACTCAATACGGCCTACCCAGTCCTCACCATTCAGCATAGTTTGCAGAATAGAGAAATACTTACCATACAGTCCGAAGTATGCCGCCTGGAACGCCATCTGGACGAAAGCGTCTGGGCTGAACCCATGGCTCGTAATGAAGTTCTTCCCATAGCCCTTGAACTCAAGTGCTTGACAATCGTTCTGGCAAATAAGGTCACTGATTCTCGTCTCCGCAAATCGGACACCCGCACGGAGCTCGGGTGAGAGTTTCCACTCGAGTTTCTTTGGCGTAGTATCGATACGTTCCAAGGTTGGCGTCGGCGGCTCTGTGAAATGAGATCAGCTCGACAATGGGTGCGTGGGATAGAAATAGATGTGCATACTCTGGGAACCACGAGGCGGCTTGTAAGATTTCGCAAGTGGAGATAGAGGGGCATGGAACAGTGTCGGCGCCGATGGGTTGATCGAGCGGGCAAGAAGCATAAGTCCTTCGGTAAAGATATCTGCGGCGAACCTGTTGTATGGATCAGATGCCAGCACGATGGGGATACGGGAGTAGGACATACCTCAGGACCGTGTGGCCATCGACACCTGTATGTTCGAAATTGATTCCGGCAGAACCATCCGCACAGACAATGATTTGAAGCTATCATGGGACGCCCCGTGAGATTGCGGCGGGACAGATTCACGCAAACGGCCCACCTTGTCGTACCATCGGTTTGTGCACGTTCCGACTTGTTCACCACCTTGTAGACTGTATGTACCACAAAGGAAGTTCGAGCACAAGTCCGCCAGACTCTCGGGTGTCGTATCATCAAGACACACGACAAATAACGCCCTGTCAATGATTTCTAGGCAGCTAGCGTTATTGCGGTCCTTTTGGAGCATCTTCCGCAGACCAGACCAAATCTTCCTGTTCTCTGTTGAAAGAACGCCAATAGCCTTGCGTGCCACTTCCGAACGATCGAGGGTATCAGCATCAGAAAGGATGGCTTGAAGGTTGCGCAGGACTTCGCGTTCCGTGAGAAGCGGAAGATTGTCCTCGTCCAAGACATCAAACCAGTCTGAATCATTTCGTGAGCCAAGAACCATCGCAATGGGTGGTTTTTACTTACAGAATTGTCCCCTTCGAAGAACTACAATATGTTTGGAATCTGGGTAGACTTCCATTTTACAACCTCTCTAAAGATAGGGGGTGATATGACGTCAGCGATCATTTCGCCACATGGGCGGTGAAGACGACGCACATCAGTAGGAATCCGGGCCGTGCCAAAGAGACGTGTGTATTGGTCCATGTCGAGCGGCGTACCACGTACGGTATCGGGCTCGAGAATTCCAGTGCGAAGGTCATGGATGAAGCCAAGGGAAGAGATGATGAGTGCCGCCGCGCGAGGGAGCTGAGAGCCGCGGTCGGGCGTGGGATCATTCCTACATCGACGGTAAGAAGACGACCGGACCCGGTGGAAGGATCGTGACATACTCGAGGACGAAGAAAGGGTTCAGGGCAAGAACAACAGGATCGCTATGAGAGAGGTAGGATTCATACCAGAACTCCTCAATGTAACTGCGTGATCACGATCGATGAGCACCGGACCATGCATTCGACGCACGTTGTTCTCACCTGGCCTTATCCTTCGACCACTCGATCAGCTTTTGGTGAATCTTCGGGCCTTCTCCTTCGAGAAACTCCTGAACCGCAGCCTTGGTAGCTTCATGTTCCCGTTTGTCCTGGAGAGCCTCGAGGGCCTTGAGGTATCGTTTGCAGGTATCCTCGAGCGGAGGTATAGGGAGCCTAGGCAGCTGATCCTGGAACGCAAAGGTCTTGCCTGAAGGCTTGTCCTTCGCGAATCTGGTAACAGTGCCAGTGCCGGACGACGCGGAGAACATGGAAAGAAGTGAAGGGAAGGAGGGAGAGGAAGGGGTGAAGTGAGCTATGTCGCATGATTGGGCTATATAGGGAGCGGACTCACAAGGTAGAGTCGCCCATGGCGGAAGTCCTTGTGTGATCGATGAGGGGGTGTGCGGGGTAAACGCGTAAGAGGGAGAGAGATGAGCCTTGTGGGGTATCAACCCGTGATATTTGGCCGTGCTGACTGTGGCTGTTCTATGGTATTCCATGCACGGTTTATCTTTTACACTCATTCCGTCTGAGCCTCTTCTGTCGTCCTGCGGTGTTTGAGCGAGTCGGTCGCCAGATCGGTTCATCTCTAGAGCGTCGATAATGGTAAGGGGCCCGAGTGACCCTAATATGTATCTCATGTATTTCTCCGTCTACCTCCGCATAACCAATAAGTAATCTACACTGGGATGATCTGCACCAGTACTGGTTGACAATCAGTAGAAATGTAATGCGGGTGCCCCGTTACTGGTGAGTATACCAAATCCAGTCGGTTGTTCGCAGTTAGGTTGGTACAAAGTGAAAACGCATCGGCTTTCCCACCAAAAGCAAGTAGCAATGGGCTGCCCACTGGTGCCGAAATGTCATCCTAGGAACCGGAGCCACGTCGTCAAACTGATCCTGATGATATCTTTAATACACTCACCATGGTGCAGTATGCTTGAACTCCCGGAAAGGCCGGCACCGATGCCACGAAATTGGGTGATTCGCCATCGCCAGGAGCCGTTGATGCCATCAACTGGCCTATGATATTATTCGACTGCGGCAAAACAATCGAGTTCCGCATCAAGAACGTCGGCCACTCCGAACAGCACGTCTGACATGCCTAGAGAAAATTCTCACTCGACTCGACAAGCAGCCTAAGGATGGGTTGTACTTACTGCAAGAATCGTCCACACGACGTTCTTCACCATTTCAACGACTACCGGCTTCAATTTCACAGTGCTCGGTCCGCTAGTTGGCGGATTCTTGAATTGGGCTTGCAATGTAAACGCTTGATCCACCTCCGTGCCTGTGCATTCTCTCGGCCCTCCTGCCGCAGTAGCAAAGTGATAGATCGCAAGACGGTTGCCATTGCCACAGTACTGTGTTACGTCTGCATCACAGATTTGCCGACAGTCGTTATCGGAGACGCGTTGGGTCGGTGGGTTGATTGCGTTATCGCACCCTGCGTGGAATCGAACGTCAGTCCCGTAAGAAACAGGTTGAAAATCATGCACATACAGCATTCTCGACCTGTTTCGACACCTGCGAAAGCGTACCCGAGAGATTGGCATGCGGCCGAGCAGGTCGACGCAGTCACTCCTAACGGTACGTTTACTGGATTAATCAGGGTTCTTGCAGACACAGAATCACTATCGCAAACGCTCAGGACCCAACCCGCATAAGAGGGAAACCATTCACGCACGTATAGCAACCCTGGTACACCCATGTTCCATTATTAATGCTCTGCACAATTTTGGGACTTGGCTTCCCATTCGTAAAAATGTTCAACCTATTTGAACCACCACATAATTCTGTGGCATTCCCGCTGCACGCGATGTTGCAGTCACTGTCAGCTGCCTGTTCGCCTGGGACTTGGATCGTCGAGTCACAGTCTATATGCACGTAAATGACGCGTTCGATGAGGCTTGTGAAATCGACGTACAGCATTCCTGTGATACAGGTCACTAGAAGCACCAGGGGAAGACGGAAAACACTTACGCCTATACGTGTCGTTCATCCAGATCAGCCAAGCCATTCGTCAAATCACACCAGTAGACCTATGGAAAGACAACACGCACGTCCAAATTCAACGCCAGCAAAGATGTAACCTTTGGGGTCACAAAAACTCATACAAGTTTCGATGGTCATGTTCTTGTCTGAATTGGTCATGGCAGCGGCGAGCGTTCTCGAAGTCGAGATATCGGTGAAGCAACCTTTGTAGGTCCATGGAGAAGGAAGCGGTGGGATGCTTGGTACGATGGCTTGTGCAAGAGCCTGAAAGAAGTATCGTTCAACGTTCAGTGGTCACGGCATACGACAGGGCCGCGAGTAGGGCCGGCTTACCGTTTCAACCACCAACATACCAAGTGCGATAGAACTCATTCTGACCTCTTGGCACAAGATTTTCGACCACATCGTCGTGAGACTAAGGAAGGTATCGCGACGATGTGGTTATATATCACGCTCTTACGCGAACTCTCATGCAAACTTCCAATCGTTCTTTCCATCTGAACGCGATAGATGCCTGACTCTTCGTTCCAAGTGCGTGAATTTATCAATCAAACGTCAACGCGTCAACGGCCATCATCCATTTATTTTCATCATTGGGTGTACATATTAACAACTCTTCGTGACGTTCTTGACACTCAAGGTACACTTGGGCTTTCCTACGGTTATGGGCTAAAGCGCTAACTCCCCAGTGATACTCAAGGACCCTGGACGGCAGCATACGATATCCATCTACAGCCTCATTTAAAGTACATCAACAGTTTCCCGAGGTCCTTCTATCCAGTGCTGAGCCATACCTGCGATTGTCTTCCTCTCCTTCTTCGCTTACGAATCGATCTCACTGTCCTGTCGAAAGTTATATTTAGATAGTATGGGCGAAAAGATCCATTCAGACGGCTTTTAGGCACACTATGGCCACCGTCCGTGATTATCACACCTGGACTGACCCCATTGGTGGACCTTGAGACTGCTTGAAACCAATTATACGCCCTTCATCGTCGGCTTCTATTTTTATTTTTATTTTGACGTGGGATGCTGATGTAGGTACTTTTTCATTTCGTTTATGAGATGGGCCAAATGCTCTGCGATCGAATGATCTGCAGGCGTGGTCTTTGAGAGAGTTCCTACCACTTGGAAGAAAGAACACCATTTTTATATATGATGTGCCCTGTCCCTGAGTTCCAATGTCACTTCGTTTTGTCTCCACGCCACTAAGGGCCATGTCCTACCTGCTCGTCATTTTCTCTCGTTGCCAGGTCCCCACTGTCGTGTGCGTAATGCGGAACACCTACAAATGCCTGATAGAAGAAAACCACAATGCCGTTAGGCAGGCACGGTGGCGGTTGGATCAACGTCTTCCGATGGCATACCAATTGTGCGCTGTTTTTTGTGGATGCCTCAAACCATGAACTGCTGCTTAGGGCTACATCCGAATGCGAGCAAGCAACTGATCGCTCCTTTTTTTTTGAACGCCGCGCTGCACAAAAATCGACATCGCCTTTGGAAGTGTAGTTGAAGAGAGCAATAACTTCCCCGTCCTCGTAGCTCCCTCTCCTTGCCTCCAGTGGATCGTTTGGACCACCTATTTTTTGGCCGCTTCACTGGACAAGTTCTTCCGATTTCGGCTTATCATAGGTCCCTGTTAATCCGCTGCATATGTTTTCACAGGTACATTGATACCCCAGAACTTGGGGCTTTTCCCTCGATAAGGATTCTTGCGGTTGCCCATAATTTGGCTGTACACGAGCGGTTCTGCAAGGGGACGGAGGATTTGAAAATAGAATAAGCTATATCGGAGTGACCGACTACATAGGAGTACGCTGTAAGCAACGAACGAGGTGGCCAGGCGCGGGTACCGGCGAATGAGGGAACGAAGACGAGCTACGGCCATAGTGGCAGGCCACGCTGACAGTTGCAGCGTCCTATGCAAACCGGTTTACACAGGGAAGGAAAACAACCACACAAAAAATTAGGTAAAGGATATCCATAAAGATAGATACTGGCGCGAGTCAATATGTCATGAACATACACTCAGTGACATTGGACCCGGGCGTACCTTTTGTGTATTATAGAACTGACGGTTTAGGCGACTACAGGAACAACAGGAACGGGCTCTTCCTTGATGTGGAGGTTCTCCATAGCATCTTCGAAGTGGTCGTCGCCAGAGTCAGTATCCTCTTCCTCCTCTTCTTCCTCTCCAGACGGGTCATCCTCGTCCTCATCGTAATCCTCGTAATCAAGCTAAACATATAGATCAGCGGTTAGTCAAAACCAACGAAATGCCGACTCACAGGGTCATATATCACTCTGATGATAAGACTGCAGCTCGGACATGTCGCAATATCCTCGTAATTGGCGAGCTGCTTCCGTGAAATTTCGAAGCGATCTCCGCAAGGACATGGGTAGTGGTAGACCCGCTTCACCGGGTCCCAGGTCATATCCTCGATCTCAATTTCGTCGTAGTAAGCGCCCATTATGGATATGTATTAGGTTTTGTGGCTGCTGCGTACGAAGTGGTAGAGATAGTCGAGGAGGGTGGTGGTGGCTCGGAGCATAGGTCGTAAATTGACTCAATGATTAATTGATTATGGGCGCCAAAGGTCACTAGATCACTGGTCACAAATTTCCCACGGCGTAAGGTATATTGTGCACATGTCCCAGCCGGATCTCCTTCGCACCGACCTTATGATAACACGAGAAAAATTCAGCGGTGACGAAAGATCCAGCCCTTCCGACACCTCCTGTCAGGTGGGAATGGTTACACCTCTTGTAACTGAAGGATGGCTTACGAATGATGTTTTAATCTTCCGGCGTAATTACCCTCCACACAATTTCTAGGATTCTTATCGAGAGCGTCACGAACATGAACCATCCAACTCCACTGCTAGTGCCTCTTGCCATCCTGGGTTTCAGTTCAATTTGTCCAGCGCAATGTATGCCACGCCAAGCCTCTTTTCTAATGCCGCCGAGAATGGGCTCTGCTATCTGAAGAGTATACCCCTGCAAAACCGGGTATGGTTTTGACCTTTCCTGCTCTTGTAGATTCATGGCTTCAGGGTTATGGGAGCCTTTTATTCCCTATCACCACTCCGGATTACAGGGACTCGATACCGCCCTTTCTATTGCTGAGTAGGGGGAAAATGTTGTCCTTACTTATCTTAGTATCATATATCAACTCAACCAAAACGCGTCCACATAAATTGGACTCAGTACTGAGTCGTATCCAGCTCCCCTTCCGGTTGGGATGCTTAGAGAAATATTTACACAGCCATGATTCTGCGTCTACGTTACTGCTGTATGTCCTTCATCTATAAAGCTTCTGTGTGAGCTAGAAAGTGGACCACCCAGCTCTCTTCCAGTGTGAAGAACACAGAAGAATCCAATTCATACGTTGACCGCTTGCTAGCTAATGAGGCATCGGCCACTCAGTCTTTCGGCGTTGCTATATCAATGTCAATGAGCCAGATAGTCGCTGTTCGGTAGGGAGGATAACGCTTTAGCTTTAATCTTGTTGGGTGGAAGTTGCGTCATCCAACAACTCCACCTCATTCGCAAGGAATGCGATGACGGGCCTTGTAAGGGGTATTCAGGAAAGCATAACAAGATTGGGGCCAATTGGGACCATGTTTCACGCCACGGGAAGTCATTAAGAAATGTTTCTTGGTAAGAAAGGCATCAGTGGTTGGCTTCCCAGTTGGTCCCGTGTGCAAGGCTGTCGCCAAACCTATGTAGCTTCATTGCTAATAGAACAACCAAGACTGGACACTCTGGCACAAAAGGAGCGAATGGCATAAAAACTAGGTTTGAAATTTGAGGGGTCACCGCCTGGCATAAAGTCGATCTGATAGGAATGACCACTCTGAAATGATTTTGACTTGGGTTCGGGACAGAAGGGAAAGGTTGTCAGGGGTGTTATTGGCCTTGTCGACCGAAGTAGTTCAGTGCACCGGCCAGGGTAAAGCAGCGCTCGATGTAATTCAGCCGAAAAGGGGTCTATGACCCACTGGCCAGGGGCGATAATCACGTTGCGTCGTTTCAATAGAACCGAATTGGCAGAGTTTAACTTCTCAACGGAACGGAGAAGGTATCATGGCGATAGGCGCTTTAAAATCAATACGCCTTCGGGTTCCTAACACGATATACCACAATTCCGGACTGAAAATGGCCCCGGTGGAACAAATAAGTTTTCTTCAAGTTTTCATTTATTTCAACGAGAAGCCATCAAGTTGTCAACACTCTGATGATAATCATGTGAGCTGCGGGACACAACGACTGACACCCCTAATTTTCTTGGCATGTTGAGTGACAGATGGCATAAAACTCCCAAGTACACGCGCACGACGCATTTCTCTCTGGAGACATTCTTGCTAGAATCATCTACCACTTCCGAGTTGCTCTGAGGCACGCTCACCTGCACGTATTTCGTCGTTCCGGGTCATGTCACGGTGCGTATGTCACAGATGAGGCAGGCATGATCGGCGGTCAACTGAATCTTTGTTGGTGCATATCTGTCTCCTCGGCTCGCATATTTCAAAGTAAATATTTCTGGGACTTCTGTTTTCTCCGGAAGTTTCACTCCATTCGAACAACCAAAATCAAGACCGCCCTCCACCCACCAACATCAACTACTCAGCATATCATCATTTCCCTATGTCCACGAAGCGCCAAGGACCATCAGCTAGAAGAATTCACAACGTCCCCCTGCAAGCTAGTCACACCCCTAAATGCACGATTTGCGTTCAATTATGCGGCGATTAGGACTCATTAGAGCGCTTCCATTGCACTCTAAGCAGTCTTCTCTTCTGGGCTTTCAGCCGTTTCAGTCATCCCGTCGGCCTCCTGTCGTTTCTCAGCAGGGGTACATATATCATGTCCCATTCAAGAAATCAAAATAGGCCACTGGAAGCCCCAAAACGATGCTTCAACGCTCGGTTATATTCCACGTCCTCCTTCTCGCCATCGTATTCCTGGGTATAGGGCTCGCCGAGGCTCAGAGAGCAACGCGTTGGGACGCGACGGATGCCGATGATGACGCGAATGTAGCCAATACGACAATTGCTACAACTCCTGCTGCAACGGATCCACCTATGAACATACCCAATGCGATAACCGACGGGAGCTTGACGTATGTCAAAGACTCTGGAATTTGCGAGACGACGCCTGGCGTGCATCAGGTTTCGGGATATATCAACGTGTCGAACGGTACATATCTGGTGCGCGGCTTTTTCTACTGAGCAATCGTGCAGTATGTTAAAATTGTCGCAGTGGTTCTGGTTCTTCGCGGCACGCGCAAATCCAGACACGGCACCCCTAACACTCTGGTGAGTCTAGGTGGAAAGAGAAAGGAAAGGGGAGTGGCGTTGTTGATGAGCTGGCAGGATGAACGGCGGCCCGGGGTGTTCGTCGATGATTGGTGTGTTTCAGGGTATGTCCAAGCACTCTTCGAGGGGAAGTACCACGAATAGATTGATGGGATGTAGAGAATGGACCGTGCCTAGTGGACCCTAGTGGCCTTTCTACGACGCTTAACCCATACAGGTATGTTTTCCAAACATAACCCCTGTTCCATGTTCTAGTAGTCCTGATCGGCAGTTGGGATTTGTCAGTTGGAATAATGTCACGAATAGTAAGTTCCCATTCCAAAGCCGCTTCTCGTCTTATGCAGGTTGTCGAGTGGTTGGCTAACCTGGCCGCTTGTTGCTTCCATTGCCAGTGCTATACATAGATCAGCCAGTGGGGACTGGATTCTCTTACGGGGCGGACAGTAAACATACGGTCAAGGGGTCAGCAGAGCAGATGTGGACGGCGTTCCAGATGTTGTTCGGGAGCCAAGAGTTTTCAAAATTCAAAGATAGAAGGTGTCGTGTCGTGTCGTCCGTCATGCACGAGTCGGCTGTTCTGATGCATTTGAAGACTAATCCTCGGGACAGAGAGCTTTGGGGCTCGGTTTGGTCCAGCCTTTATCAGCTATTTCAATACTCAGAATGCGAGAATTGACAAGGGAGAGATTGGAGGCTACAAAGTAGTCTTCAGTTCGATTTTGGTGAACGAGTGAGTATCGGAAATTTTGGAGTCTCACCAATTAATTTATTGAGGGGTCCACAGCGGAAAGCATGACCCGTTGACGCAAATGGGTTCCTTGATCAGGTTTGCAACTCGTGCTCCTGGATACGGACGACTTCAAAATGGAACCGTTGTGAAGAGGATGAGGACCGCATTCGAGATGCCCGGTGGGTGTCGAGACTCCCTGCAAAAGTGTGAACTCGCTGGGTATTCATCGGAGGGCAACCTGATTTGTCATGATGCCTGGCAATTCTGCGTAAGTATGGTTCTTTCTTTGGATATAAACATGTTTGTTTATCATCCTGTGCTTACAGCAACGATATGTCCTCTCCCCTGCTATTGGGAATCGTTCCGACACCGACTTGACGAGAAGCGATACAGATCCACCATTTCCGCCTCCCTACTATTTGCAGTACATTCGCTCCCCCGAAGTGAAGACGAAGATCGGAGCGACGAGCGAATATGACCAGTGCAGTGATTCAGTAAAGTCTGATTTTGAAAAGTCTGGAGAGGTAGCAAGGTCTGGTTTGGAAGATCTTGGGGAACTGGCGAACGCAAAGTTCCCGATACTAGTTTGGGTACGTCATGATCATTGACAGACGGGAGAAATGGCTAATTTGAACAGGCCGGCGATTATGACATTAAGTGAGCTTGTCCAATTATTGGCCAAGAAAGGTGTTAAAAGTGCGGTAGATGCGACTGGGTTGGAGTGCATAATTCCATGGTAGTGATGAACTGGTACGGCAACAAGATGCTGAATAGCACGCGATATTCCGCAATTACGATCGACACTCATGCAGCTGCTGAGGCCAAGGTGATCGGGAATTTTTCGTTTGCGTGAGTGCTCCAAGATATGTAGTGTAGGTTATCCCTGACTCTTGCGCAGGAGAGTATACAAGGCAGGTCACGCACTGGTGAGTATTTATGTTTCGGAGTCGGGTTTGTTTTAGCCCGTTGACTCATGGGTGTCGTAGCCTGCATACCAGCCGAAGGCAGCTCTGGCAATGTTTCAAGAGTTTGTCGAACAGGGAAGCCTGTTCAATATGATAGACCACAACCGAGTGGTGCATGACCGTCCAAAAGTGAAGAAAGCAGATGCGAAGCGCGGGGTGAAAGTCGAGTGGCTGATTGAATCAATGGTGCTCGGGGCTGTGATCGTGGCTATGTTGTAGACACAAGGACAAACAGATAGAAAATAGAAAAATAAGGAAATAATTTTGATTTTCTAGTTTGATCAGTTGCCCGAAGCATTAACTTGCTTCGTCTCTTCCACAACGTCCTTGACCGTGACAATGGCCGCCCAGTCCTCCCAGCAGTATGCCTGTATGTATTCGCCCACTGCCTTCAGCAAGTTTCTGACTTTCCTTGCCACAGTCCGAGCCCAGAAGGCTCTTGGTCTGGTCAACGGCAGCCCGGACTATGCACCAGTCTCTGCCTTCGCTGCCCCGGATGCTCCAGCACGCACGTACACATATAGTGCAGACGGCCGTCTCTATGCCTATGCTCTCCCAACGACGTGAGTCTCCCAGGATTTCCTCATTGATCCCTCGTGTGCACCGATCAACCGATTATCATCCCTCATCTTCTGGTCACGCGAGTTTTCGGCGAGTTTTCTTTTCATTTGTTGCTGACTGGACATTTGCAGGGTTCGAATATTCCAGGCCGAAGGTGCCCGACTACTCCAAGAGCTTCCCCTTCCCAACATAATCGAGCTGGGTTTCTCTCCTCGTGGCACCTACCTCTCCACTTGGGAACGTCCGGGTGCGTAATCTCCCATTCTTAGTTTAATTCAGACTGACGTATCCTTCAGTAAAGCTTGAAGATGGTGCTCAGCACAAAAATCTCCGTGTTTGGTCGGTCTCTACTGGCCAGGAGCTTGTTGCTTTCACCCAAAAGTCTCAGGAAGGTTGGGATCTTCAGTACACTATTTCAGAGTCCCATGCCATCCGGTTGGTTGGGTCTGAGATCCAGGTCTTCAAACCTGCCGAATGGGCCAAGGGTGTTGTGGATAAGTTGAAAGTCGAGGGAGCGACTAGCGTCGCGTTGAGTCCAGGCTTGAATCCATCTGTTGCAGTTTTCGTTGCCGAGAAAAAGGCACGTCGTATGATTCCTTAGTTTCGAGTTCTCTCGTTTTTGACCATACATTAGGGCCAACCCGCGAGCATCAAGATCTACAACCTTCTCGGGCTCAACTCGCCTCCCACTTGCCAAAAAACGTTCTTCAAGGCAGACCGTGGTCAAATCAAGTGGAATACGCTTGGTACTCAGGTCTTGCTCCTTACCCAGACCGAGGTCGATAACTCCAACAAGAGTTACTACGGCGAGACGGGACTATACCTTCTCAGCGCTGCTGGCAACTTCGACTGTAGAGTGACTCTGGACAAGGAAGGTCCCATTCACGACTTTGCCTGGAGTCCAAACTC